>VZQC01009822.1:1891770-1984701 GCA_009823505.1 Rhizomys pruinosus
GCCCCCACAGCCACTAGATCTAATCAAGCCAAAGACCACACCTTTAATCCCAGCTGGGAGGATAACTCCAACCTCACAGCCACAAAGGCCAATCAAACCAAAGACAGCAGGACCAAAGGATCAACAGTCAGCTCGCCAAGACACCCAGTTCCTACCTGTCTCCCCCTCTTCCTGCCGCTGGGCTCAGGAGATCTCAAATGCAGTCAGTGCTCTTAACCACTGAGCCATCTATCCAGCCCCAATCTTTGCATTTTTCAAGAATACAATATAGCTGGACATGATATTATGGCAATCCCAGCATTCGGGAGGGTTTGGCAGGAAGATGACAAATCACAAGTTTGAGGCTACATATGACTTCTAAGTCAGCTGGTATCACAGTAAGATCTTATTTACAATGAAAATAGAGGACCAGAGAGATGGATCAATGATTAAGAGCACTTGCTGCTCACAAAGAAGACCTGAGTTTTGTTCCCAGCACCCCATATCTGGCGGCTCACAACCATCTGTAACTCCAGTTCTAGGGCATCTAATTCCCTCTTCTAGCCTCTGTGGGTGTATGCTCACAGACACACACACAGACAAATACAATAAATTATACAATGAATCCTCATTACCTATGGTTATAGTCTCCAAAGCCATTTTTTGAAGAAAAAAAAATAAAAGACCTATTGGTAAGTTAAAGTGGGCATCAAGGAGAACATGTGGCTCTCAGTTATGGACAGGCTTTACAAGCAGGGGAGGGAGCACGCAAAGAGAGAAATAACTGTGCATGATTTTTCTACACTGTTACTCCTTTTTCAGCTCCAAATCACAGCTACATCTCTGCCATGTCATAGGGCTTTGCTCTTGAATCCTGTATTGAGAGCATGCTGGAAAGTAGAAGATTCAACCATGGCAGCAGATGCAGACAAGAAGGTGTGGAGTGGTCCTGCCTACGTCTCCATTCCCTGATCCTGAACCTCCCCTGGGACCAGAAGTACCCAGAGGAGCCACGAGTGAGCCTGACGTGATGCTGGCTGTGGGCTGAGCACCACGGGCGTGATGCTGGCTGTGGGCTGAGCACCATGGGCGCCTTTATCTGTTCGCCAACCAGAGCCAGGTCCAGGACCGGCTTTACAGAGCCACTGAACACGCATGCATGTTGCTTAGTATTTGTTAGAGTCTAAAGCTGGCAAAGAGGAGGTGGCAATGAAGCTCAAGAAACCAGTCCAGTGTGAGCAATGGCCGTAAATGGTTCAGATTAGACAACGTGGGCCACGCCATCCAGGCAACTGAACAGAGCATCCAGGCCACTGATCTTGTGCCCCATTTAGGCCTAACATTAGCCAACCTGAGCCGTGTGATTTATTACATTTGTGACACTGTCCTCTGGGTGAAGAGCGTGGGTCTCAGCTCTGGAATCAACAGAAAGAAATGGCAAATATGGGCTTCCTGCCGCTACTACTATTTTCTCCTGCTGAGCCTGATCAGGGATCTGTATGAACTCACCCTGCAGATGGGACAGGCTGTGCATGAGAGGGCCAAGAGAGAGGTCGCTCTCCAGGGACCCTCTCGGGTACAGCATGATTGATGAAGAAATGGAATGGCTCAGTCCTTTATCCCGCTCTTATTCCGATCTCTGAAGTGGCATCCTCCTTTACTCCTAGGCAAGGTGAAGAACTTCTGTGACATGCTGATCCCTTTGAACCAGCTCGAGATCTATAAGTTCAAATCCTGGTATCGTGGGACTTGGAGTTCTCGTGTCCTCTGTGGCCGGCCTTGTCACTGTGGTGTATCCTCAGATGAAGCTGAAGACCTGCTAGAGTGTTTGGAGGCTTTAAAGCTGGTATCTTGGGGGCTGGAGAGATGGCCTAACAGTTAAGAGTGCTGACTGCTCTTGCAGAGGACCAGGGTTCAACTCCCAGCATGCACATGGAGGCTGAGAACCGTCTTTAACTCCAGTTCCGGGGGAATCCAACACCCTCTTCTGACCTCCACAGCATTGCGAGACACGGGTGCACAGAACTACATGCAGACAGTATATTCATACACATAAAAAAATAGATAAATAAAAATTTTAAAAAGCTGATATCTTAGTGGAATTGACATTTGTGTTAGCCACAGTATTTTTTTGTTTGTTTTTTTTTTAATAGATCTCTTTTTTTTTTTTTTTTTTTTGAGACAGGGTCTCCCTGTAGCCCTAGCTGGCCTGGAACTCACTCTGTAGACCAGGCTGGCCTCAAACTCACAGAGATCTGCCTGCCTCTGCCTCCCAAGTGCTAGGATTAAAGGTGTGCACCACCACGCCCGGCTTAAATAGATCTCTTTTATCCACATCATACCAATTCTTTTTTTAAATTTTATTTTGTATGTGTATGAATGTACTATCTGCATGTAGGTTTGTGCACCCGTGTTGTGCAATGGCTGCGGAGGTCAGAAGAGGGTGTCGGATTCCCCTGGGAGTGGAGTTAAAGACGGTTCTCAGCCACCATGTGGGTGCTGGGGATCAAACCCGGTCCTCTGCAAGAGCAGTTGATGCTCTTAACCTCTAGGCCATCTCTCCAGCCCTACACTAAAGTTTTTAATCGTGTGACTGTCTTATCAAACTGTGATGTAAGCAGATGTGTGGCCAAAAATGGAGCATGGAGATCGATAAGGCTTTGAAATGGTGCAGTAATTTTGAATTTCTGATTATTTTCTTTTGACTAATGTCACTGAGTATCTTTTTCATTCACAGTAAGAGTTTAGTGTTTGCTAAAGTAATAAAAATTGAAAGGAAATTTTTTGAAAAAGAAAAAAAAACCAAGGTGTGGAGCACCCCATCCCCATCCCTTCTGTCTCCCTTCCCTTGGATCTAGTCCACTGACTGTGAACCAGTGTGAATGACTCCAGTATCACTGACCTATAGACATTATAAAACATCATGGTGTGATCAAGACATCTCAAAACACCATTTCCACGACATTCCCAGGTTGATGACTCTAGGGCTCCTGAAGGAATCTGCTGGGAGGAGGCGTGAGGATAGGAGAGGAAAACCTCATCTCTCGTCATCTCTGAAGACTGGGCATGTAGGGAAGAAAGTGAGGGAACTTGAAGAGTCAAGGAGACACATCTGTTCTAGTCGTGCCATATGTCAGAGGAAATGTTAAGACAAACTTGGAGGCTCCTGGTTATGACAGGCTGATGGAGGTTGTGGTAGCTAACTTCCAACTGGCCCGATTGCTTTATTTCCTGGTATTCACACCCTTGTGTGGGATCTTTGCACATTATACCAGAGCGGCTCTTTGTGATCAATAAAAGATGGCCAATATTGTGTTGCTCCTGAGGTGACAGTCAGGTAAAGAGGACACCAAGCAACTCTGAGTTGATCCAAGTCTACCAGTAATGGTCATATGACAGCCACCCCCACAACCCTAGTCAACCCTTTAGATGACCATAGCCTCACCTGACAGCTTGACCATAGTCTTATGGGACTCTGAGCAAGAATCATTTCGTGATGAGTTTCCTGGATTCCAGCTCTGTCAACACGCTGAGATCCAGGAAGATGCGCTTTGGCCCAGAGACAGACGGAGGAACAGAGTCTCTGAAAACTTCAGCTTAGGGGAGGTTAGGGAATTTAATGGGTTTCCTACAGAGCGAATGGGGAAATCGTCACTTATAGGGCCCTTTGGGCGTTCCTCTCATGACTCCAGCTTGCTCGTCTCTGCCTTAGGAGCCCATAGCCCCTCCCCATAGGTGACTGGCTGGTTGGGAGAGGTCGCTGGATCTGTAGCTCCACATCTCCTCGGTAACACCATCTCCCGAGGCATCTGGTCTGTTGGCCAGGGCCAGTCTGTTCCAAAGAAAGTCTAATTTATCCCACAGGTGCAGTCTATCATGGCAGGGAAGTCAGCTGGTCACGTTGCATTTCTAATCAGGAGACAGATGAATGCTGATTCTTACCTGCCTTTCTCTTAGGCAGCCCATGACTCAAGCCCAGGAAAAACGCCATCCACTTTTAGAGTAGGTCTTCCTATCACAATGAACTACCCACCATAATCTTTCCCAGCATGCCCAGAGGCTAAATATTCCCTTCCAGGTGCACCTGGAGGTTGGTCTCCTAGGTGACTTGAGGTCCTATCAACTTGACAGTGGTGACCATGACAGGAGGGAAGCCTGCTTTCTGGAGGGCTTAGCCTATACCATCCATCCCAGAGTCTTTCCTTATGTGTGTGTAGGAAGAGGGTCTATAGAGAGATCTCAACCTCAATGGATGGAACTGGTCCTAGGCTTGGTCACTACTAACGTTTTATTTTGTATTTTTATTTTTTAAATTTTATTTATTTTTGTATGTGTATGAATGTACTGTCCACATGTAGGTCTGTGCACCTGTGTCGTGCAATGCCGCGGAGGTCAGAAGAGGGTCTCGGATTCCCCTGGAACTGGACTTCTCCTGGAATTGGAGTTACAGACAGTTCTTAGCCGCCATGTGGGTGCTGGGAATTTAACCTGGGTCCTCTGCAAGAGCAGTCGGCGCTCTTAACCTCTGAGCCATCTCTCCAGCCCCCAGTACTAACATTTTGAAGGGTCAGACCTGGTGTTACATGCCTGCAATCCCAGCACTTGGGAAATCTGATGCAGAAGGATTTTGAGGCCAGACTGGGTTACATGGAAGACTGTATATTTCTCTCTCTCTCTCTTTCTCAAGCTGGAGGACAATTTTATTAGAATTTTGGGACAGGGTCTCTCTGTAGCTCCATGTTAGGAGCAAAATTAGCATATGGAGGTTGTGTGAATTAGAAGTAGTTAGGATTGATGGGACTGGAGAGATAGCCTAGCGGTTAAGAGCACCGACTGCTCTTGCAGACGACCCGGGTTCGATCCCCAGCACCCACATGGCGGCTAAGAACCGTCTGTAACTCCAATTCCAGGAGAACTCCAGTTCCAGGGGAAACCGAGACCCTCTTCTGACCTCCGCGGCGTTGCACGACACGGGTGCACAGACCTGCATGCAGACAGTACATTCATACACATACAAAGATAAATAATAAAAAAAAAAATTAAAAAAAAGGGGCTGGAGAGTTAAGAGCGCTGGATGCTCTTGCAGACGACCCGGGTTCGATCCCCAGCACCCACATGGCGGCTAAGAACCGTCTGTAACTCCAGTTCCAGGGGAATCCGAGACCCTCTTCTGACCTCCGCGGCGTTGCACGACACGGGTGCACAGACCTGCATGCAGACAGTACATTCATACACATACAAAGATAAATAATAAAAAAAAAAATTAAAAAAATAAAAAAAGTCTTTTGAGAGGGCTGGAGAGATGGCCTAGCGGTTAAGAGCGCCCGACGCTCTTGCAGACGACCCGGGTTCGATCCCCAGCACCCACATGGCGGCTAAGAACCGTCTGTAACTCCAATTCCAGGAGAACTCCAGTTCCAGGGGAAACCGAGACCCTCTTCTGACCTCCGCGGCGTTGCACGACACGGGTGCACAGACCTGCATGCAGACAGTACATTCATACACATACAAAGATAAATAATAAAAAAAAAAATTAAAAAAAAAAAGTAGTTAGGATTGAACTAACAGTAGATAATGTGTGAAATGCTGTAACCTTAAAGAAATAAGCAAATGTTAAATTTAGCTCAACAAGAGGCCTGTTCCAGTTCAGGGCTGCTTTAGAGATAAGCACTCAGCACTAGGCTGGCCACAGAAGGGCTTGGCAGAGCCCAAAGACTGACTGTAGTCAACTGATTAGGTGACCAGAGGTGGCATGGACACAAGAACCTGATAACCAGAGCTGGGTCCCCTGCCCAGGAGCTGGGCATGAACTTGGATAGGCAAGATAGCCACCTGCCATGCATGGGGGACTCTAGGCACAAGCCTGAGATTAGCACCTGGGACCCAGTGCACTCCCCAGGCCAGACTAGCACCTGCTTAAGCCAGGGAATGCAAATGGTCTGTGCTCACACCATACTCCTGGGGACCCGTGCAAATGGTCTGTGCTCACACCATACTCCTGGGGACCCGCTGTGTAAGACACAGAAACTGCATCTGAGAACACCTGGTTCGCCTGAAGTACATGCTGCCCCTGTGGCCACTGACTGTTGCCTGGACCTGCTTGCCTGAAAGCTGCCCCAGCACCCGTCCGAGAGATCCACTTGAGCCAGTCCACCCACTTCTTGGAACTCCCTGCTGAGGACACTGTCCATTGCTTCCAAGGGGCTAAGAGATGCCTTAGGTAAGCTGCCTTGGGGGAGTAGGCCAGTCCAGGATAGAAGTAGGAATTTTAGATCTATAGAATAAACCTGTGTGGAATTAATAAGTTAGATTACATTATAATATTTGTGTCCTGGTTTCCTTTGGACTTAGCCCATGCTAGTCCATGCTTATGGCACTCCAGGTGGCCTGGAACTGACTATGTAGACCAGGCTGGCCTTGAATTCACAGAGATCTGTTTTCCTCTGCCTCCTGAGTGTTGGGATTAAAGGTGTGCACCACTACACTCAGCAATTTTATTAGAATTTAAGGGGAAATAACACAGCAGGCAAGCTATAAATCTTGGCGGCTTCCAGGAGAAGGAGAAGGAGGTAGAAAAGGAAGAAAGAACCCAGAAAACCATGGTGTTTACTGTGAGCAGCCACACAGTAGAAGGGATGGGGTGGTTGGCTGCAGAGAAAGAGTGAGAAAGTGCAGAACATCAGGGAAAGCATGCCCAGGCTTTGAAAAAAAAAAGAAAGGCAAAGAAAACAGACAAAACAAGGCTCTGCACACACCTGCAAGACCTTGTCTCAAAATGACAACAAAACCCCATTTCTAAATGGCTTTACAGTTTATGGATTCAGTTGCAGGGAATAGAAAACCAAGACAAGGTAAATTTATTCAAATGGCTACTTATTCAAATGGCTTTTAAGAAGCAGAAGCCCTTGTAAATTGAAGTCAGGGGACAAGCATTGGGGGGGGGCAGCACACTTGGTTATGTGACCAGGAAAGTGCTCTGAAGAGAACAGGACCCATAGGGTGTGCCAAGAGCTAAGGAGAGGCTATTGGCTCTCTCCTTGGAGGAATAACCCATGGCTGATGCCACAAGCTTACATCCTCTACAGGTTAGGAGATGTTATAAGTCACAGTAAGACCCTGTCATATCTAACAGGGGGTAAAAATGTAATTCATGGATTAACATATCATCCAAACATATGTGTCTATGCCAAAGTAACCTACCATAACTATTAGTGCTGCTTAAATACCTATATATCTAATTGCTTATGCTTCATTAGTAGGATCGAAAGGTTACTCCTGAACAAACTGTCAGCCCATGAAAGGAAACAGCCAGAATTGACCAGAGTCCAAGTCAACAGCTCCAGAGAGAGTGGACTGTTTTACTTCTCAACCATCTGTACCCCTTTTCTAAGCCTAGGGAACAATCTGCGGAAGAGGGGGCATGGTAGAATGTAAAGGCTGTGATTGGGGTGAATGGTGAAACTACAGCAATGTAGTCTGGACACTCATTTGATCAACTTGATTCAACAAACAACCTGTCACCCCCCACTGGATGGTGGGACTGTGGGGATTTGGGCACAACAGTCTGCAGATTGGTTTTGCACGAAGGATGCTTGTACTCATAGATTATCACTTATAGCTAAAAAATGGAAAAAAAAAAAACAAACCTGAAAGATACAGGACAGTTATGGCAGAATACATGATCTGGGATGGGGTGGTGGTGGGGGGGAAGGGAAAGGGAAATATGCCTGATCTGAATTGGAAAATGATGTACGAAATGCACAAAGCATCAATAAAAATTAAAAAAAAAAAAAGAGCTAAGGAGAGGTGCTGGGCAAGTCACACAGACAAGGAAGAAATAATCTACTCCTAAAAGGAGGCATTTAAGAGAGGTTTATGCTAAAAGCAACCCAGAGGGGGCGGGAGCAGAAGCCCTAGGCAGCGGAGAATGGGCCGCAGGGTCAGGAGCGCACACTATTTATATGTGAGGGGTGAGGGCCTTTTTTTTTTTTTTTTTGAGACAGAGTGCTCTCACTACGTAGCCTTAGCTGGTCCGGAATTTGCCATGTAGATCATCAGGCTGGCCTGGAACTCACAGAGATCCACTTGCTTGTGCCTCTTGAAGGTTGAGATTAAAGGTGTGTGCCACCATGCCTGGCCATCATCATTTTAAATTACCAGGAGATACTTAGACAATACTTAAAGTAGAAACTAAAAGTTAAAAAGTTTTAGGTTTATTCAAGGGAAGCCTCTTACAAAAAAAGTTTTAGGTTTATTAATTTTTTGTTTTTGTTTTTTTGAGACACGGTTTCCCTGTACCCATAGCTGTCTGGTACTCACTCTGAAGACCAGGCTGGCCTTGAACTCACAAAGATCGACCTGTCTCTGCCTCCCAAGTGCTAGGATTAAAGACGTGTGCCACCATGCCCGGCTAGGTTTATTAATTTTAAAAGTAAATTGTATTCATTTACTCATTCATTTGTTCATTCATTCAGTTTCTATGCAGGCCAGGTTGGCTTTGAGTCAGGATCCTCTGATCTTAGCTTCACTGTGCTAGACATACAGGTGAACTCTACCACACCCAGCTTCCACCTATATCCTTAAAATCGGGGGCTGGAGAGAAAGCTCAGAAGTTAAGAGCACTGACTGCTCTTGCAGAAGACCCAGGTTCAGTTCCCAGCACCCACATGGCAGCTAACAACTGTCCTTAATTTCAGTTCTAGGGGATCCAATGCCCTATTCTGGCCTCTGCAGGCACTGCACACCTATGGTACACTCATACCTATAAAATACAAACCAAGGGGCTGGAGAGATGGCTCAGCGGTTGAGAGCACTGACTGCTCTTGCAGAGGACTGGGGTTCGATTCCCAGCACCCACATGGCGGCTAAGAACCATCTTTAACTCCACTTCCAGGGGAATTCGATGCCCTCTTCTGACCTCTGAGGTATTGCACCACACAGGTGCACCAACCTGCATGCAGACAGTACATTCATATACATAAAAAATAAAATAAAAAAAAAACAAACCAAAATTAAAAACATATCAGTGGATGTACTGCATCATCTCCAAACTGTTCGTCTGAAAGTAACATCTTTTCACTCTCAGCTCCTTGGGTCTAAAAGTCCCAGTTCACTGGGCCCAGGCCAGTAAGGCCAAACTGGAGTTTGGAGGAGATTTAGCCAACAGGATATGTTTTCTTTGGCTTGCACAGCACTTTCTAAATTTGAAACAGTTGCCAACATTTGAGAGTCCAGACTCTCAACTTTTCAGGATAAACGGGGCAGACGGTCAGGCTCTCCAGCCTGTACTCCTCCATGACAGGAGCGCACAGGACCCTAGCTGCTATTTTCCCTCTCAAAACCCAGCCCCATATGCTTTGCTCATATCTGTTTCCTGTGTGACCCTTGGTAGATGTGGGGTTTATGACCCTTGGCCTACACGTTCTACCTATGGTGACCTTGGCAATTTTATGATTGGTGTCTGCTGCAAGTCTGTGGTGGTTTGAACAAGAATGTCTCCCCTAGGCTTCAAGTGTTCAGATATTTTGTCCCCAGTTGGTGGCGCTGTTTTGGGACGTCTTAGGAGGTGTGGCCATGCTGGAGGAAGTACGTCACTGGAGGCGGGCTTAGAGAGTTCAACAAGCCTCGCCAGTCTACGGTTGCTCCTGTGCTCCCTGGAAGATGTGAATCTCAGCTTTCTGCTCCAGCTCCTGCCACCATGCCTCCCTACCACAATGGACTCTTAATTCCCTGGAACTGTCAATCTTAAGCTCAAATAAACTCTTCCTTTTATAAGTTCTCTTGGGCATGGCATTTTATCACAGCAACAGAAAAGTGACTAATACAAAGTCTAACCTTGCCCTAATTTAATGGCGGACAGCTTAAAGGCATAGTCACCCTTGGCCAGGATTGGGAGAGTTGGCAAGTCCTGTCTGTGGTTTTTGGTTTGCCTTACAGAGCCTCTTCCTTCACAAGGCCTAAGTAACTGAAAGGTTCTCAGCCTTATTTCACCTTCATACATCCAATCCCCATGGCCTCTGAGGGCTGGCCCATCAGTGAGATCCTTCCTCGTCATGGATAAGGGTAAATCATGTCTGGCAGAATTTGCAGGGTTAGCTACTACTGTGTCATTTTGTGAATAGGCACCTACATTTCTGTGGTTCATAATCTGACCTACTGTACATGTTAACCCTGGCACTGTTAGAAGGGAAGAAACAAAGCATTAACAAGGCAGGTATAGTTAAATTCTACCATGTTCTGCCCAGAACTACAGAGCGTAGGGGTGAGCGACAGAGGGTTCTGAGGGAAGACCCTCAGACAGAAGCAAGAAGCTAGAAGCTAGGGAAGAATACTAAGGGGTCTGGCCTCAGTGGCTCTTGTGGGGGAGGTACGATGCCCATGATATGATCAGAATAGCCATAACCAGTAAGAAACAATGCTGGTTATCAGCCCAAGGGGCCCAAGATCCTCAAATCTCATAATGGAGATAACTATCTGTACACACTTCAAGTGTGGGTACACACACACACACACACACACACGGTTATTAGAACCTGAGACATTATATACACCCACATAAACACATACAGATTTCATCGGGTGGTATACTCTCTTAGGTATAAATCCATACATATGGTCACAGTGGTTATCGGCAAGAGCCATCAGCTCATCATACAGGTATTTAGCAAACATTGTCAGAGCACCTGAAGTCCTTTTTGGCTGCTAGAGCTACCTAGTGGGTGGGAGAATCCAGCAAAGTACCAAGAAGCATCTAAGGAGAGAAAAGCCTAGACCTACAGCAGCAGCAGAGTGCCGGCCTGCAGTGCCACCTACTGGCAAGAGAGGTATCTGCACCTTGCTTCAAGAGCAGAATCCAGAACACGGCTTCACAGGCACCCCTTCCATGGAAGCTGCCAACCACGGGATGTCCTTGGTTCTCCTCCTGGTGCTCTGCTGGAGACAGGTGGCCCGCCTACTGGAAAGCAACAGTCCACACAGGCAGTTGGCAAACAGGATCCATCTTTCATGCCACCTCCAACTGGGAGGGGCTGCCTGAAACACTGGGTGAGAATAGTGAGGCCAATTCCAGACACGGGAAGAAGGAGGGGATGGCAACAGCAGCGGTGACTAGAGGTGAGACAGTGTCCACACTTGCCGTGCTTATACTGGATTCTGGAACTTTCTGAATTACAATGCCACTGTGAAGGTAGCTTTACCCTCATATTACAAGAAAACTTTCAACTTTTAGTGGACTTTGGCCTTTCACATGATATATACCTTCTGGGTACTCTGTTCAGGAACTTCTTTTTGATTTTAGAGACTGTGCATGGATGGCTCCTTAAGTTTGAGTTGTTTCAACATGGGGCATTTCACTTTATCCAAAACTTATATCTCACAGTCAATCACTTACCAATGCTTATCACTACTCAAGAGGTCTCAAGAGGCCAATATGGAGCCGAGTACACAGAACTCCAGAGATCAGATGCTGGACAGTCTCAAAGCGTCTCACAGCCAAAGTCCTGTCCCTGTCTTCTCCCCATTCCAGCTTAGGTCTGTTTAACTCAAGTTTTTGTATCAAGTAAATTACAAATTATAGCGGGCCACTATGGATTACTTAGAATCTTAAATCCTTGAATGTCAAAAAAAGGTTAGATGGTCAGGGAGTCCCCATTTCATTTCCCCTTAGCAATGGGGCCAACTTTTGTCCTTAAATGCTTACAAGGAAGTGACCTGATTCATTCCCCTGGGGTATGGGCCAAGGATGTTTGCTGTAGTCAAGTGGCCAGCAAACACTATAACAGGGCCAGATCATTTATTTTTGGCTTTGTAGTTTCTATTGTGATCATTCAAATCTGCTACTGTGGTGTAGAAGCAGCCACAGACATCTACAAACTAGTGGACAAGATATGTTTAAAAGAACCAAGCCGGGCCTGGTGGCACACGCCTTTAATCCTAGCACTTGGGAGGCAGAGGCAGGTGGATATTTGTGAGTTCAAGGCCAGCCTGGTCTCAGAGTGAGTTCCAGGACAGCTGGGGCTACAGGGAGACCCTGTCTTGAAAAGATAAAAAAAAAAAAAAAAAAAAAGCTTTCTTATGTCAATAAGCAAGTGTGTCTAATTTGGACTCAGGGAACTGAGCTGCCAAACCCTGCATTATCTCAAACCCAAGACCTTCAAATTGGGTTTCATAGAAAATGAGGTCGTTTGGAAGTGCTTCAGGGGAGCTACAGATGTTTGCTTCTAATGTGAATTGTTGTCGGGATGCTATAACCAAAGTGCACGCACTCAGATGTACCCCAGCATTCCAACATGTAGAAAACCAACGTCTTAGCTTTGGGTGAGTTCCTCAGGTGAAGACCTCGGAATGGAAGTTCTCGAACCATCCTGATGGGCCTCCAGATCCAGCATCATACAGATATGACTAGGAGTCCCAGCATTGCCGCCTAATAGTTAAATGACTTTGGAGAAATTATGGTTGCTTCTCAAATCAGTATGGCCAGGGCCCCTCGAGAGTTGACACTGGCCCCAGTATTGATACATTCTCTGGGAGGCTGGGTTGCCAAGGGTTATGCAGGGACTCGGGACAGGGCTGTTTACCACCTGCTAAGAAGGAAATTAAATATTCTCATAGTCAAGTTGGCTGTATAGATGCCCACCAATGAATAACAGTCCATCTTGGAGTTGAATTTCTTGCTTGCTTCTATATTCTTTCTGGCATATTCTACTACATTCCTACTGTCAGGCAGGGAAGGGTTTGCTTTTTTTTTAAGTTAGGGTCTCATGTAGTTTAGGCTGGGCTCAAATCAGCTGGGTAGCTGAGAATGACCTTGAACTGCCTGCCCGATCCTTGTGTGATCCCAAATGCTGGGATCACAGGCATACACCACCATGTCAAGAACTCTACCAACTGAGCTGCATCCCCAGCCCAGAGAGGGGGTTTTGCCACAGTGATCTTACCAGTCACAGTGCTTAATAACAGGGCTTCTGTTCTCTGAATGGCAGCTCCACTGGGCCTGGAACTCCATTGGCAAGAACTTAGGACTAGTGTTCTGCCAGACCCGGGATGTGGTGCTTGCAACTAGAGAGATTCAGTGTTCTGGGAACTTTGTCCCCTCAGCCCCAGTGCTTCAGTCTGAGGCTGGGCCTGGATCTTTGGTACTTACTTGGCTTTTAAATTTCCTAGTGACACACTAAACAGTGTCCCTTGCTTCTAGGCTCTTCTTCAGCCCTTGAGACCATCGGGACTGTCTGGCTGCAGCCAGAGCCTGCCCCCAGGACTTCTGCCCTTTATTCCCTCTCCAAAAGCTCATTTAAGGTTTTGGTAATAGAATTTGGACCTTCAGTGTCTCTGTATTGCCCAGGACTGTCTATATCTATTAATTGTAGCTCCAGCGAAATCCACTGCTTTTACTGACTCTTATCTTCCTGCTTTCTAGCAGCCTATGTTCCTATTTCCCGAGGGGACTAGAAGGGCTCGTGGTATTCATCACAAGGCCCTGGGGGCTAGACCTCAGGAGTCCCAGAATCATAACTAAACATCATCTGGTGCTGTGTCACAGTGTACAGGTCCTCTTGAGCTGGGTAGCCTGGTGAAATTCTGTGAGCCTGTGTTCTGAACAGTCTAGCAGGCTTCTTATGGCTGCTGGACCTGTGAGCCTTGGGGGCACTTTCAAGGGGATGACTATGAATTCAGGGCAGAAGGCTTTTGTGTGATCCAGTCAAGGTGGACGGTTACCTGAGGCCAGGATCCCTCACTCACCTCCGTTCCTTTCCTTTCGGCTGCTCTTAGGTGGCACGGCATCTCTGGCCAGGCTTGGGGAACTCAAAGAAGGTCCTTTCCAGGCCCCCTCCCTGTCCCAAGGTCTCTTTGTCTGGCCATAAGGGTCCTGGCTATATGATGGGAATGATCTTCTGCAAAAGGCCATCCTTCATCCGAGGTCCTTCTGGGTACAATAATGCTAATGGCTTGGTAAGGCAGCTGTGCTTGGTGTCCACCTAGCACCCAGCTCTGTCTTCCAGGAACAGTCTCTGCAGCCTTAAGCACTGACATCACAACCACAGCTCAGTGCTGTGTTTCCACAAGATCTTGGATCTTCTTTTTTCTCCTTTCTGTAGTGGTTTCCCTGAGCCACACTGCCTAGAACATGTATTCATTTAGATCCTGGGTCAAGTGCCTTTCATCTCACCTCCAGGCTCTCCCCCCGCCCCCTGACTATGATGCCTGTAGTTTTCCTCACTGCTGGGATCCTCATGGGAGCAAGCAATCCATGCACACATAGATGTCTGCTTGATCCTTCCTGTCTTCCTAGGGTACCAGCCATTCATGCTTCGGCCCTTCCTCTGAGGATCAAGGCTTAGGAACTGAGGAGGTTGACCATCACTCATCCAGTGGTAGGAATGCCCCCTGGGGAGGGAGACCTTTGAACAGCCCCCCAGTGACAGCTCATCGCCTCCAGGGCAGCTCTGACTGGCTTCTACTCACTGTCCACAGCAGGGGAATTGTGCTAGCACACATTCGGTTCATTCCTCTCTAAGTTATCACTTCCTTGATGCCTTTGGTCTCAGATCTGACCTCCTGACACGCCCCACTTCTCCCTGCAGCACCTTAGCCTCAGGCTCAGCCTGCACTACCACTCACTTTAGATCCTGAGCTTTCTCCTACTTTTGGACAGCTCTCTTTCCTCACTCACTGGCTGAGGAGGAAACCACATGCTACCTCGTAGCATGGTGGGTTGAAGTGACCGGAAGACCCGGGGCCGAGGTGAGAAAGTTAGAGACAGAACAGCTAAACTTTGGCTAAAAGGCAAGGGAGCGCAACAAGAAGCGGAAAAGCTCCTCTCTAGGAAGAGCCTGCAGTGCCCCCTGCTGGCCAGAAGAGAATTTGCACATGGGTTTACTTTATGCTTTTCTTCCTTTCTACAAACCTACCTGAAAACTGACCTTCTATGGCTCAGATTAGCAAATCACAGGAAGCGATAGATTATTTTGTCTAGTGGTTTCCAAACACACAAAGTAATCTGCACAAATGTCACGTGTGCTAGGATCCCTGCACAAAAATACTAATTTAGTGCATAATGTTATGAAACCAAACCTCTCTGGCTAAGGGATGGCTTGAAAATTACCTAAAAGACAGGGGTTGGAGGAATAAGGCCCACAAAGAAGAGGTACTTAAGCCATGCAGGCCATGCCAGGGCGGAATTTGGATGCCATATCACCTTCCCTCACAGAACTGTCTTTGCAGTGTATGAGCTAATTTTCATCCCTTTCATCCTGTCTTCCCTGAGCCTTCTGCCTTTACTTGCGCAGATTTCTCCTGATATCCAAGCTACACTGCCATCCTAGCCAGGATCGTGGCAGTGTTTGCCCAGGAGGGACAGTGAGGGTGCTGACCCTGTCTCTGTAACTTCCTACAAGTATCTCACACAGAGAGATGAGGGCCACATGCAGGAGGGAGGATCGTGAGGCAGTAGAAGAGTTCACCAGGCAGCGTGACCAGCGCCTGCAGCCAGGAGGCTCTGCTACTGTGCAGCTGGAGCCTGTTTTGCAGCCCGCCGGGGTGTCTGTGCCACACCATAGGGCACATGAGCAGCCACTGTGCCCATCTCCTGAGCCCCAGCCACATGGAACATCTGGTCATCAAAGAAGATGTGCGGGCGGATCTTCTCAAGGAGAGGGCCCTTGGGGGCTCCAGCGAGGAACAAGGCCTCATCCGTCTCCAGGCCCCAGCTGCGCAGGGTCTTGAGGGCCCTGGCCCCAGAACTGGCTGCGCTGCGGGCTGTCACCAAGTAAGTGCGAATTGGGCACTCCAGCCGCAGGCCCTTGGAGTAGAATTTCTTCTGCAGTCTACCCAGCGCCTCCAAAAAGCCCTTTAGGGGGCCCTATGGAAAGACGGGAGGACACTGTGAGGTCACTTGTCTTAAACCTTTGCCCTTATTCCCTAAAGTGCTCATGCCCTGCTGTTTGGAGTGGGCCATCTCAGGATTTCGAAATCTCTCTGGTAGCTCTGTTCTACCTGTTCTGGCTCCTTTGCATCACAGGGCTGGCTGCAGGTACCTAGAGTCTAGGGTCTGTCTTACTGTGATTGAGGTTGTATCAGAACGACCATAGCCAGGGCAATTGCTATACCTATCCATTCATGCTTCTTCCTGGACCTGTCTGTCTTGCAGCTCTTTAAGTGTGGCCTTCTGTACAGGGAAAAACATTGAAATTAGCTTGTCATGATGGATTGGGCACCTGCCAATAAGAATAGACTCCAGGTGTAAACATCTGGGACAGATGGGCCAGTGTGTAACTGCTGAATATGAACCAGCCCATGAACACACCTGTTGCTCAAGGTGTCAGGCTCAGGCTATCTGGATGAGGGACCTGGTGGGATATGGGGTTAGCCTGGGTTTAGCCATGGGCCAGGGGAGGGGCGGGGGGGGGTGGAGGGTTCAGGCCAGGGGCAGGTTCTAGGGAATGAACTTGTCCCCCCTTCAGGGGTTCTGGGAATGTGAAGCACCTGAGCCAAAGGTTTGTTCTCATGGGCCTTCTCGTGCTCGAAGAATCTGTCCAGCCCGTGGGCCTTCACAATGCGCTCCGACTCATCTGAGAACAGTACAGCATCCCCATCAAAGGCGACGCGAAGCTGACTCTGGGACACAACCACATCCTTGCTGGGGCTGAAGATGGTGGCAGCTGCAATCCCTGGGCAGAGAGAGACAAGCACTGTCTGTGCCTAGGCACAAGAGAGGGTGGCCCAGCTATTCTTGCTCTATCTGTTACCCTAAGACCAAGGGTAATGCTAAAAAAAAAAAAGCTAGTGTTGAAAATACTTAAAAACTGGTAATTCCTGGACACTGACCATAAGAGTGGACAGCAGCTGGATGTGGTTCTGGGGAATACAGCTGGATTTGGTTCTGGGGAATACCTCCAGCACTCTGGAGGCAGAGGCTTTGTGAGATTAAGACCAGCCTGTTCTACATAGCGAGTTCCAGACCAGCCACGGGTATATGGTAAGACCCTGTTTTTGTTTTTTTTAGGTTGGCTAGCAGCTGTTGCTTTGAGGCAGCACTCTGAGGTGCCTCATCTAGGCTGAAAGGCTGCTTCTTTGTAGAGGGATCTGGGGGTATCCTTGACCAAGAGAACACTGAAGAACAGCCAGTGTGAAGGAATTTCAAGTAAGATCATGCTACTGAAGAGCAGCCAAATAGCAGTCTTAGCTGGAGTAAGGGACCTGTAGGCCACAGCTCACTTTCTCAGTGTTCTTCACCCTATATAGACCTGCGGTAGTCTGGGAAGGAGCACTTCCTTACTCTGGATGGTACTCAAGACACTCCTCCACTATTGATTCCAAGTTACACAGCTCTGAGCCAAAGTCAGGTCTTCGTGGGGCTGAGATCTCAGACTGTAGTGGGGAAGTGTGGGTTTGGACACCCCGTCTACAGCCACCAAGCTATCCAGCTACACTGTACTCAGGGCATTTGGGTTCAGACCGTGCACTAATATACATGGTCCTATGACAGTGTGTATAGACTTTTTTCAACCAGGGTTCCTCTGGGACACAAGAATGCTTGCCAGAGACCAAGGCAATAGTTTAGAGTCAGCTGAATACATTCATAGTCTTTATCCCTCCAAAGGCCACTTTTGTCCTGCTCCTTAGGAACCCAAGATCACAGAGGCAGACTTCAGCAGAGCTCAGAACAGCTTCAAGAGCCTGAGGATGCTCAGGACAAGACCAGGTCCTGAGCATAAAGCCGCACACCTCAGCTCTGCCCACCTGATGCCCAGGTGGTCCAGAGCCGCCCCACTCTGAGCACGGTGTCTCTCCTAACACTCTTCTGTCCCCAGGCCAAGGTCAAGTTCCAGATGCACAGAGGCACACTTACATGCTAGTTCCCAAATCCCAATCAAAGGGTGTGACATTTCTGGGGGAGATGCCTTCTGGGCCCTGATTAAAGAAAACCACAAGACAGGGGACAGTGTGGAAGAAAAAGAGGGTAGTAGACAGGGAAATTCCCATGAGTATTCAGCCTGAGGTGTCCATCCAGGAAAATGGACAGTCGGTCTTTCCTTCTCTGTGGGCTCTTAGGATAGACCATGGCTATCACCCAAAACTGTCCCTTGAAGAAGGCACAGGGAATGGACTTGTCTTCATCAATGCTTACAGCCAAGTCTTCTAATCTCACCCCAGCACTGGCTTAGCTGCTGGAGATGGTGACCATTTTTAAAAGTCTACTATTCAGGCTGGGCTGGTTATGAATTCCTGTGTCCTTCACTGGCACATTGAGAAGCAGAGGCTTCCCATGAGCACATGGGAATCAGAACTCCTATCAACCCAGAGGAATCTCAGAAAGGAGTAGTTCTGGGGGTGGGAAGAAAGGTTCCCATGGAAACAAAAGGCTATGTGATGCTGATGAATAGGATGCTGATGAACAGGAAGTGGGAAAGAGGATTAAGTAGGGCTTTGTTTTCCGTCTATAAGACAGATCATAGGAATTTGTGCACAGATCCCCTCCGTTACGTTGGCAATCCCCAGTACTTGCTCAGAGCTCGAGGACCAGGCCTCCCAGCACTGGGCCCCTCTGCTGGACTTCCTGTGTTCTCCGTCCTCGCTCTGACTTACCCTCATCAATGGCTTCTCTTACTTTTTCCGCATCCGCTGACAAGTAGAGGTTGGTGTGATAGGCCTTGAGGTAGCAGATGGGGCTATTCCCACCCGTCATGCAGAACCGCTCGATGAACAGGTCTGAGGAGGCAGAGAACATCCAGATGAGGCAAGAGTCAAACCCTCAGGCCCCAGAATGGTCTGTGCTTAGTGAGTACCCTCCTGGGTCGGAGTGCTGGGGCAGTAGAGTGAGTCTCTTAGGATTTTAGGCTAGCATCCTCCTCCAGACCCTTCTAGCCTTCATCTAGGAAATAAGAATGATCACATCTCTGGAGAAAATGTCTGGCTCATAATGACTAAGGATCACAGAGCTACAAAAGATAGATCCTCCAGCTATCCCAAGACCCTGTGTTCCTTGTCATAGCTGATCGGCTAGGGACGGACTCTTGACCCAGCTCAGCCAATTAGATTTCCAGCCTGGGTAGACAGGAAGCTTGTTCCCATGGCTACAAAAGTTGTAAAGTATTTGCTGGTTGACAGGTGGCTGCTGTCCTCAGCCCATTGAATTACTGTTGCTGAGCCAGGCTCTTACATGGGACCTCTGTCCTCCTCATAATCCATAACAGAAAAGGTTAATTCTTGACCTCATGGGGACCCCTCAGGGCCCTACTGTAGCCAGTGCTGCCTGTTCTAATTGTTCAGCACATATCACACAGTTAAATATTAACATCACCCATACACCAGAAATTTGAAATCAGTGTTATAAAATGCCAACCAGGGAGCTAAGGGTGTGGCTCACGGGTTGAACGTATACTTAGCTTATGATCGCTCTGGTTTCAATCTCCAGCACCCCAAATAAAATACAATAATTCTCTTTTATGTTTTTTGAGACGAGGTCTACCTGTAGCCACAGTTGGCCTGGAACTGGCTATATTGACCAAGCTAGCCTTGATCTCACAGAATGAGTGCTGAGACTAAACGTGTGTAACACCACACCTGGTAAAGTAAATTTTTTTTTTAAGTAGGAAATGGAGGCTGGAGAGATGACTCATCAGTTAAGAGTACTTGCTGCTTCTTCTCAAACCTGCATGCAGACAGTACATTCATACACATACAGAAGTAAATAAATTTAAAAAAATAAAATAAAAAAAGGGCTGGAGAGATGGCCTAGCGGTTAAGAGCGCCGACCGCTCTTACAGAGGACCCGGGTTCGATCCCCAGCACCCACATGGCGGCCGAGAACCGTCTGAAACTCCAATTCCAGGAGAACTCCAGTTCCAGGGGAATCTGACACCTTCTTCTGACCTCCGTGGCATTGCCCGACATGGGTGCACGGACCTGCATGCAGACAGGACATTCATACACATACAGAAATTAAAAAAAAAAAAAAAAAGAGTACTTGCTTCTCTTCTAAAGGACCTGAATTGGATTCCCAATACCCAAGTCAGGGAGCTCACAACCTCCTTGTTAACTCCAGTTCCAAGAGATCCACACTCTCTTCCGTCCTCCATGGGTCCAAGAACACACGTGACATTCGCTCATATGAACATCCACACTTACATCTAAACTTTAAACGTTTTTATTATTCTTATTTTATGTGTATGAGTGCATTGCCTGCATGTATGTTAAGTGCACCATATGTCCTATGAGGTCAAAGAACGGTGGCATATTTTTTCCCCCAAACTGGTAAGACAATGGCGTTTACCATGCCATATGGGATCTGGAACTGAACTCCAGTCACTGCAAGAGAAGCAAGTTTCTTAGCACTGAACACCTCTACAAGCCCCTCGTACATATTAAATTTTAAAAACATTATCTAAAAAAAATTTTTAAGTTAAAAAAACAATGGTGGCACATGCCTTTTAATTCCAGTTCCTTAGTACTACGTGGGGCTGTTAGGCGGGAGGATCTCAAGTGTTGAGGCATTAGGCGTTTTGTATCTAAACAAAAGAAACACCTAACTGGACTGCTGGTTTCTTGAAAACGATCTGAAAAGATAAAGTAGGAGCTGGGCGTGGTGGCACCTGCCTTTAATCCTAGCCATCGGGAGGCAGAGGCNAGGCCCATCTTTGTGAAGTTCAAGGCCAGCCCGGTCTTACAGCAGTGAGTTCCAGGACAGCTGAGGCTGCAGGAGACCCTGTATCGAAAAGGACCAAAAAAAAAAAAAAATAGAAATAAATGTTATTTTTTGTTGTTGTCTTTTGAGGAACAGGGTCTCCCTGTAGCCCGCAGCTGGCTTGGAACTCACTTGTATGCCAGGCTGCCTTGAAACTCACAGAGGATCTGCCTGCCATGCTTCCTGGAGTGCTGGGGATAAAGCATGCCCCACCGCACGCCTAGCTTCTTTTCTTTGTTTTTGTTTGTTTACTCTCTTCTCCCGCCTCCAACTGGATTCCTCTGCTTTGTTTTCTTACCAGAATAAAAGAAAAAGTCGGCCAGGCATGGTGGCGCACACCCTTTAATCCCAGCCACCTCTCGAGGCAGAGGTCAGGGGATCTTTGTGGTTCAATGCCAGGAGCAGTGAGTTCAGGAAGCCTGAAGCTTACAGGGAGACCCTATCTCAAAAACATCCCCCTCCAAAAAAAAAAAGAAAAAGAAAAAAAGAAAAATCTAGCTTAGGAGGATAGACAGACAGAAAGGAGACAACAGCACCAAAGGAATAAACTTGCTAGAGAAGTGCAAGGGACTGTGTGGCCCAGAGAGGAGTTCGTGAGTGGTCCAGTGCTGGAGGTGGGCTTTTCTGGTCTCATCCAACTTCCTGGGTTCTGAGACATCTCGCATCTAAAAAGAAGTACTTTTCTTTCTTGGAAAATGGTTTTGGAGATTTAAGTACTTTCTTTTTTTTTTTTTTTTTTTTTTCTTTTTGAGACAGGGTCTCCCTATAACCCCAGCTTCCTGTGAGCTCACTCTTAGACCCAGGCTGGCCTTGAACTCACCAAAGACTCCCCTGCCTCTGCCCCCAAGGCTACTATTTGGAGTTAATGGCGTGCGCCATCATGCCCGGAGATCTTAGCACTTTCATGACCGATTTTGGGTAGAAGAAAGAAAGAGAAGGAAAGAGGCGAAGGAAGGAAGGAAGGAAGGAAGAAGAAGAAGGAAGGAAGGAAGAAGGAAGGAACTTTCACTCTGAAACTGCCCTTTATTCTCCCATTGGCTGTGAGGCCTGTTAGCTTTTTCACAGGTAGAAAAACTGAGATACAAAGGCAGTCCACAGTCTGCCCAGTTACACAGGGAGCATGGCCTGTCCAGTGTGAGCTGCAGCTGGCTTGTGCCAGTTTGTAAGAGCCAACTATTAAACATTCAGGAATTTTATGAGCCAGTTTTATTGTTCAACTATGGCTGGTGGCTGGAAATCAGCTATGGAAGTCATATTTATATCATGAAAACTGGCAGCACTTCAATAAGTGTTCTACAATCTTGTTTTGTTTCTACGTATTATTGATTACGTTTTTTTTTTTTTTTATTTGGAGAACTCACTACGGGTGGCAGGCTGGTTGTAACTCACAGAGATTGCTGCCTCGTGCCGTCCTTAGGCCTGGGATTACAGGTGTGGCTCGTCCACCATATCCTGGCTATTATTATGATTTGTTTTGAAGACGGTCTCACATAGCCTAGGCTGACTTGAACTTACTTAGTCGTGAACATTCAATTTCTGATCTTCTTGCCTCGCCCAGTTTGTTTGTTTAGGTGGTGTTGTGATGCCACCCAGGTTATCCTACATGCCAGCCAATATCCTGAATCCAATTACACACATATAATCCCCAATTACGACCACATAGTATATCCCCTTGTTTGTTCGAAACAGGGGTCTCATGTATCCCAGAAGGGACTTGAACTGACATGTAGCAAAGGATGACCCTGCAATTTCTTTTTGTTTGTTTAGGTTTGGTTTTGTTTGTCTTTTTGAGACAGGTCTCCCTGCTAGCCCCAGCTGTCCAGGGAAACCGCTCTGTAGACCGAGGCTGGCTATTTGAACTAACACAGATCTGCCTTGCTTCTCGGCTCCGGAGTGCTAGGATTAAAGGCGGTGTGGCCACCACGGCCCCACCAAGCTTTGGACCTTTGAAAAATTTTCTTGATTCCCTTTTTTCCCCAAGTCCTTTTCTTACCCTTTTCCCTTTGTTTTGTTTAACTTGGGTTCACCAACACATGTATCACCATGCCTAATTTTTATACAGTGTTGGAGACTGAACATAGAACTTGGAACCTGGTAGGAAAGGGTTCTACCAGCTGGACTACAGCCCCATCCCTATTTGTTTTAAAAGACCAGGTTCAAAATAGAAAATAAGCCTGGACGTGGTGGCGCACACATTTAATCCCGGCTCTTAGGAGTCAGAGGCAGGCGGATCTCTATAAGTTCAAGGCCAGCGTTTTCTACATAGTGAAGCCCAGGCCAGTGTGGGAGTAAAGGGGGACCCTGACCAAAAAAAAAAAAAAAAAAAAGATGCTGGTTGTGTGAGTGCACGCCTTTAATCCTAGCACTTTGGGAGGCAAAGGCAGAGAGCGGCAAGGCAGAGATCTTTGTAGTTTCAAGGCCAGCCTGGTGCTATAGAGTTCCCAGAGACAGGCTGAGCTCAGGGAGCCCTGTCTGAAAATACCAAAAAAAAAAAAAAAAAAAAAAGAAAAAAAGAAATAGTAGAAATGAATGGCAGGTTACCAGGAAATCACTTGGTTCAGGGTGGCAGCCAATATAGCCTGACCCAGTCTGACCCTGCAGAAATGTGCCTGCCTCCAGAGAGTATGGTAGGGGCATCCCTGGGTCAGCTCCCTTATGCTCACCATAATGGTTGATACTGTTGATGAGACGGACACCCACTTGAGCATGGTTATTGGTCATGAGGACAATGTCAAAGACATCCTCGCTTTCAGGATACAGCTCCCGAAGCCGCTTGTTCACAGCCTCCAGGGCCTGGAAGGGAGAAAGCACCAGTTTTTCGATGGCTCAGGGACTGATAGTACTGGGGTTGGTAGCCCGGGATCCACAATGAGAAGGACCAGGGGACGTCAGAATCTGGCTTGGTTTAGAACGACGGATCTGAGCACAAAGCAACTGATTACCCATTGTGGGGGCTGCAACAGTCTGGACTGGGGTCCTCTTCTTCCTTCAAAGGTTCCCAGTCACTTCGTGGAATCTGTGCCCCTTAGGTTGCCTCGTGTCCCGGCAGATCCCTCTTATTCAGATACTGGGTAAAGACCCCCGTGAGCTGGCAGGAAGTGCCATCTCACCTTCACACAATGGGAAGGCCGGACCCGGGGCTGAAGGGCGCGTTCTCGTGCTCTAGCTGGTAAAGAACGTACTCCTCCACAGCCCTGCTCTGTGTAGAGCCTCTGTTCCTCTTCCATGCGGAACAAGGCTCTGGAGGACACAGCGATGGTGACTGCATTCTGAGGTTTGGGCTGCAGAGGGAAGGAGGACAGGTTGTCACTCAGGCCCTCCCTGAGAGAAAGCCCCTCTGGGAACTGGAAACAAGGAAAAAGCTTTGGTTCAAGCTCTGCTCCAAAGAGGCTCGGCCTGGGTAGAGGAAGTTTTGGGTTGGATGGAGTACACATGCCCTCAGGGAGTTTGCGATATTGTTAGCCATCGGACATCGGAAGAAAAAAAAAAAATAATACAAGTATGTGGCCAAAATATGGCTGAGGCTTGAGATAGTTTCCAGATGGCTTCCATTATGAAAGGAGCTACATGCCCTTAGGAAGAAATCAGTACCCAGAAACATGATAATTACATAAGAAATTCTTATCTGGATCTGTCTCCTGAAATCCAGACACGTATATCTAACTGTCCCAGTCAACTAACAGACATGCCAGCTTATGGTGCCCGGGGCTGAATCCCCCCACCACTTTCTCCACTCAAAACCCAATTTCTCCCCTTTTCCTCATCTCAGTGCTCAGCAAGCTCCACCATCCACTGTCCATATCTCTACGTCGAGAGCAGACAACAGGACTAGAAGCCAGGAAGGAAGCCTCAGCCATACCCACTTCCCAACTCTCTTTCCCATCAATTAATGTCCTAAGTCTGTCATACACACCTGGAATCCATCCACATCTTTCTTCTCTTCCTGACCAGACTATCATCACCTTTCACCCTCTCCAGTCTGTCATCTATACTGTTGTCAGGGGATCTGACAGCCCACCTTTCAGTGGTTGCTGAGTCAAGTGGGCAGCCTTTCCCATAGAGCAGGAACTTGTTCGTAACAGACATCTACTTCCTTTCTGCGCTCAGCTTCCCCTTCCCACGCTCAGCTTCCTCTTTCTCAGCACTGCTCAGTCTTAACTTTCTCCCATCTCCCTACACCTTCCCCATTGTCCTCTGACTCTACAATGTCATAATCCCTTTCCTGAATGTGCTAATTTAACTCTGCCTCCAGGTCTCCCATTAGACTGTTTACTGTCTACAAAGTGGCCCTCCCCCTGAGCCTGCACACTGAGCTCTGCCTGAGGAAGGTCTTGGTAGAGGCTATGGCTCCATGCATTCAGAAGATCCCACCAGGGAGCAAGACAAATAAGCCAGAGAACTCAGAGGCAGAGGATGGAGATGAGCGACAGAATGAAGGGTGAAGCAAGGTCTTGACAATTGGGCTTCAGGGGAAGTTGTCAGGGAGACCAGGCCTTGGAGCAGAGCCTTGAAAGAAGAGCACCTTAAGAATCTGTGACCTTCCCAAGGGTCAACAGGAGCCAGGGCATGCATGAAAGAGCATCAGTGAGCCCAGAACAGGCAAGGGCTGGAGTTCAGCAGTCTCCTCACAAAGGGGTCTTAGAACTCCTTTTCAAATGCTTTATCTGAATGTGCCTCCCTAAAAATCTCATTCAACATCTAACTTTAATGGTATTAAGAGACAGAACATTTTGAGTGGTTAAGTCTTTTCTTAGAAAAAAGATATTGGGGGGCTGGAAGATGGCCTAGTAGGTGTAAGAGCACCGACTGGCTCTTGCAGAGGCCCCGGTTCGATTCCCAAGCACCCACATGGGCGGTCGAGAACGCGCCTATAACTCCAGTTCCAGGGGAATCCAACTCGCCTCATCTGACTCTCCGCATGGCCATTGCATGCACGGAACCTAACATGCGACAGTACCATTCATACACATACGAAGAATAAATAAAAAAAAAAAAAATAAAAAAAAATAGGCCGGCGGTGGCACGCCCCTTTATCCTAGCACTTGGGAGGCAGAGGCAGCGCGATCTTTGTGAGTTCAACGGCCACCTGTGTCTACAGGAGTGAGTTCCAGACAGCTGGCGGCTACAGGGAGACCTGTAGCTCGGAAAGACCAAAAAAAAAAAAAAAAAAAAAAAAAAAAAAAGAAAAAGATATTGGGGCTGGAGAGAGTAGTGCCTAACGGTGGAGCGCCCGACCGCTCTTACGAGAGGACCCGGGGTCGATCCCCAGCACCCACATTCGGCTGCAGAAACCGTCTGAAACTCCACATTCCAGGGAAATCCGACACCCTCTTCTGAACTCGCGCAGGCATTGCACTACACGGTGCAACAGACTTGCATTCAGACAGTCCATTATAATATCCAAATAATAATAAATAAATTAGAAAAAAAAAAAAAGAAAAAGATTTTTTTTTTTATTGGTAGAGATGGCTGAATCATTTAGAACCACTGACTGCTCGTGCAGAGGACCCAGGTTCAGATTCCCAGCACCCACCATGGACAAGCTAAACAACCATCTAATACTTTTTTGCAGTTCCAGGGAACCCAACACCATTCTTCTGACCTCTTGGCATTGCAGCAACATGGTTGGTTATAGATGTCCAAGCAATACGTTCCTACACTAAATATAAAAATATAAATTTATTTTAAAAATTTTATTTATGTTATTTTGGTATGTGTATGAATGTACTGTCGCATTGCAGGTCTGTGGCATCCGTGTCGTGCAAGCCGGGAGTCAGAATGAGGGCGTCAGTGTCCCCTGGAACTGGAGTGAAAAGATGGTTCTCAGCTGCCATGTGGGTGCTGGGGATTTGAACCCGAGGTCCTTCTGCGAGAGCAGTTGGGGTGGGTGCTCTTAACTGCTAGTGACCATCTCTCCAGCCCCCAAAAATAATAATTTTTTTAAAAGAAGGAGGATAGGACAGCTTGCCTTGACAATCCTAGCACGATTGAAGAGATGGCCAAAGTCGACTATCTTGAGAAAGAGGACTGCCAAGTCCATCTGGATACCTTGATCTTGGACAGCCAAGTCTCTCAAAACTAAGAGAAGTTCAGACATGAGATGATTACAGTATTATAGACATCAGGCCTTGTGGTATTTGTTACAGTAACCAAAACGGACTATGACACCCACCTTGGACATAATGGGGAAAGGACATGCTACCATGGACAGCAGCTGGACCCCTCCTGATCTTTGGGGGAAGATCAGAGTGAGGATGTGCAAGGAGCTCATGGATACCAAAAGAGTTGTACCACTTTTCTGTGACTTGGGAAGTCTTAGGGTCTTTACATATGAGGATAGAGGGCTTAAACTGAGGCCAAGAATTATGAGTGGACCTAACATCAAACCCTGAAGATCAGGGATTCAACCTTCTTCTTTCTAGGGTCAACTGTAGGGTTTAATCAGTTGACAACTCTGAGCGACACTGATCTGGAAACATATCAAGAGAACAGTACAGGTATGATGCCCGTCCGCATGGAGCTTCTGGTCCATGCCCTGGGCAGAGAATGCTCTGTGCAGCAGAACTTTCTGCGATAGTGGAAATGTTTCATAATTTTAAGTGTGACTCATTAAATTAAATACCTGAGATTGAATTTCATTTGAAATACAAAAAGTTGTGTGTATAGGATGAATGTGTGTGTGTGTGTTGTGCGCGTGTATGAGCACGAAGCTCCTATAGGCCAGAGGTGATGTTAGATAGTCGTTCTTCTATCACTGTTCACCTTTCCTTTGTCTTTGAGCGGACAGGGTTCTCCCTGTATTTCATCTTATTTTGGGGGACAAGCTCTGCTCAGGAACTCACCAACTGGCTAGCACGGGGTTTTGGTCATCGAGCTCTGGGGAACTTCCGGAGTCCAATCTCCACCCTGCTCCTCGCGCCATGCACACCATCATACATGCTATTTACATGGGTGCTGGGATTCCCAACACCAGGTCCCATCAGTTGTGGTGTGGCAGGGATTTACGAACAAAAAACCATCCTCCTTAGCCCTTAAGATGTTTTTAATTTTGATGAACTTAAGCAGTTCCCTATGGAGAACAGACAGCACAGCCTCAGAACCTTGAAATTGGATGGAAAACTAAATATTTTCCCAAAGTTGTATGGCTGACCACAGCTTGCATTTGGTGTTTACCTCCAACCAAGATGGTGTAGGTGGCCAGCGGGGTCATTGGAAGGCAATGATGGCACAGCAGGTGCCCCTTCTCTGAGGCTCAACCCTCTGACCTGTATGTTCTTGGGCTGGGGGCCTCTCAACCCTCAGCACTGGAGGGCTTTCTAGAAAAGAGCTAAAGTAAAAAGAAAAGAAACCCAAACCCAAGAAGAGGTTAGAGAGTGATGATCAGGGAGGGTAAGAGTCAGGTTAGAGGAGGTGGAAATACTATTCTTTTTTCTTTCTTTGTTCTTTTTTGAGACCGGGTCTCCCCTAGCCCCAAGCTTATCCGGAATTGCACTCTGTAAGGCAGGCGGCCTTGGAACTCACAAGAATCCTCCTGCCCTCTGGCCTCCCAGGATGCTAGGTTTAAAGGCGTGTCCATCACGTCCAGCTCAAGGAAACATCTATTTCTTATGGACCCAGGGAGGCAGTAGGCCTTTGAGATAGAGTGAGCTTGCCCCGCCCCCTGGGCTTTCTGTCCCAGGGACAAGGTCGTCATTCCCACAAAGTCAGAGAGCAGCTGCCCTCTGTCCACCTCAGACAAGTTTCTCAAGCCTGCTCTAACTCAGGTAGACAAGCCAGTGGTCTTACTCTTCCCTTTCCTTCCCACAGCCCCTGCCAGGCTGCTGAGTCTTGGGTCTCTGGTAGCTGAGCTACCCGGATCCCATCTCATCTTACTTCCGGCCATTGCAAGAAAAAGTGTTCTGGTTGCCTTGGCCCCAGTGTCTCTACTTCTCTCTCACAGGTGAGGAGATAGTGCCAGAGAGGAGAGGGTCAGAGTGTTACTCAACATCACACAGAAAAGTCAAGCCAGGAGGCTGGAGAGATGGCTCAGTGGTTTAAAAAATGTGGTTGCTCTTACATGACAGATGTCATGGTTTGAATCTACCAGCACAAACATGTGGTCAACAGCTGCTGAACTCCTGTTCAGGAGGAACCAACATGCTATTAGGCCCTTGGCCTCCACAGCCAGTCGTATGAACTTGGTACCTCTACATACATTGCAGGACAAATACTCATCACACAATATCGAGTATATATTCCCTTGGTCAGAATAACCCAGGGCTCTACCTGGGATCTCTGGTCTGACTGGGAAGCCAGGGTCTTGCCAGCCTCTCCGAGTACAGGCTGATTATGGGGAGATTGGGATGAGGGTGGAAGAATAACAGCCTCGCACCACTGGCCTGCCTGAGAAGACTCCAGTTTAGACCAACGTAATTCTGCCTATTGAACTCAAGATAGGAACATAGCCAAGGAAGCTGTTATTTCTGGAAGGACTCAGAAGAGGGCTGGTCGGGGAGAGAAGGGCAGGATAGTTCCGGACAAAGGCCTCTGATCCCATGATGTGAGGACCTCTGATGGCCTTACCTCCTACCTTGTTGGTTAAATATATTTACTCAAGCTCCAGGAATGAAAATGAGCCCAGGCCAGTCCCTGATGGGGCCCAGGAGGCCTACAGCCTCCAAAATAGCCTGTGAGAAGAGGGTCTAGGACAGGAAGAAATAGGAGCTGGGAACTTTGGCTACTCAGACTAGGGTTTCATGAAGGTCAGGGGCTGATGGAGGAGTCATGACCCACCACCGGACCTGAGCTCCCTAGCCCCCTAGTGTTTGGGGGAGGAAATGGAGTTCTGAGTACCAAAGCCTTTCTTCAGGCCACGAGGGATACAGTTTACTATCTCGCTGGCAAAACCAACGCTAGACGCATCCTTTTCAACCCTCCTTGTAAACAACCCCAGAGTGCTCTTTCTAGAATGAAAATGAACCCAAGGTTAAGTCCCTGCCTTTTTGAAAAAAATCCTGCAATAGAACTGTTATGGTGTTCATATTTTTTTTTAAGGTAGGTCTCCCTTTTAATCAAATGAGTTCTTTGGCAGAACCCCAATCTGCAATGTAAGCCTGATATTAGCACATATAATTAGTTTAGCTCTATTTTATAAATTCCAAGCATAATTATCTATCCATCTATGTACTTCCTATCTATTTTTTTGTCTTTTTGAGACAGGGTCTCCCTATAACCCCAGCTGTCCTGGAGCTCACTCTGTAGACCAGGCTGGCCTTGAACTCACAAAGATCCACCTGCCTCTGCCTCCCAAGTGCTAGGATTAAAGGCGTGCGCCATCATGCCCGGCGATCTTAGCACTTTCAATGACCGATTTGGGTAGAAGAAAGAAAGGAAGAAAGGAAAAAAGGAAGGAAGGAAGGAAGGAAGGAAGGAAGGAAGGAAGGAAGGAAGGAAGGAAGGAAGGAAGGAAGGAAACTTTCACTCTGACAACTGCCCTTGATTCTCCCATTGGCTGTGAGGCCTGTTAGCTTTTTCACAGGTAGAAAAACTGAGATACAAAGGCAGTCCACAGTCTGCCCAGTTACACAGGGAGCATGGCCTGTCCAGTGTGAGCTGCAGCTGGCTTGTGCCAGTTTGTAAGAGCCAACTATTAAACATTCAGGAATTTTATGAGCCAGTTTTATTGTTCAACTATGGCTGGTGGCTGGAAATCAGCTATGGAAGTCATATTTATATCATGAAAACTGGCAGCACTTCAAATAAGTGTTTTACAATCTTGTTTGTTCTACTATTTATTATTACTTTTTTTTTTTTTTGAGAACTCACTATGTAGGCCAGGCTGGGTTTGATCTCACAGAGATCTGCCTGTCTGTGCCTCCTAGGCACTGGGATTACAGGTGTGCTCCACCATTCCTGGCTTATTATTATGATTTTTTTTGAGACAGGGTCTCACATAGCCTAGGCTGACCTTGAACTTACTTAGTGTGAACATCAATTTCTGATCTTCTTGCCTCCGCCCAGTTTGTTTGTTTAGGTGGTGTTGTGGATCCAACCCAGGGTTTCCTACATGCCAGCCAATCATCCTACCAATTACACCACATATATATCCCCAATTACACCACATATATATCCCCTTGTTTGTTTCGAAACAGGGTCTCATGTATCCCAGAAGGGACTTGAACTGACTATGTAGCAAAGGATGACCTTGAATTCTTTTTTTGTTTGTTTGTTTTTTTGAGACAGGGTCTCCCTGTAGCCCCAGCTGTCCTGGAACTCGCTCTGTAGACCAGGCTGGCTTTGAACTAACACAGATCTGCCTTCCTCTGCCTCCGGAGTGCTAGGATTAAAGGCATGTGCCACCACGCCCAGCTGACCTTGAATTCTTGATCCTCCAGCCTCTACCTCCTGTGTACTGGGTTCACACACATGTATCACCATGCCTAATTTTTATACAGTGTTGGAGACTGAACATAGAACTTGGAACCTGGTAGGAAAGGGTTCTACCAGCTGGACTACAGCCCCATCCCTATTTGTTTTAAAAGACCAGGTTCAAAATAGAAAATAAGCCTGGACGTGGTGGCGCACATCTTTAATCCCGGCTCTAGGGAGTCAGAGGCAGGCGGATCTCTATAAGTTCAAGGCCAGCTTTGTCTACATAGTGAGCTCCAGGCCAGTTGGGAGTAAAGGGGGACCCTGACCCAAAAAAAAAAAAAAAAAAAGCCGCGGGGTGTGGAGGTGCACGCCTCTCATCCTAGCACGTGGCAGGAAAAGGCAGATCAGGTGGATCTTGTGAGTTCAAGGCCAGCCTGGTCTATAGAGTTCAGACAGCTGGAGCTACAGGGAACCCTTGTCATGAAAAGACCAAAAAAAAAAAAAAAAAAAAAAAAGAAAAAAAGAAAATAGTAAAATAAAATGGCAGGTTACCAGGAAATCACTTGGTTCAGGGTGGCAGCCAATATAGCCTGACCCAGTCTGACCCTGCAGAAATGTGCCTGCCTCCAGAGAGTATGGTAGGGGCATCCCTGGGTCAGCTCCCTTATGCTCACCATAATGGTTGATACTGTTGATGAGACGGACACCCACTTGAGCATGGTTATTGGTCATGAGGACAATGTCAAAGACATCCTCGCTTTCAGGATACAGCTCCCGAAGCCGCTTGTTCACAGCCTCCAGGGCCTGGAAGGGAGAAAGCACCAGTTTCGATGCTCAGGGACTGATAGATACATGGGGTTGGTAGCCAGGGATCCAAATGAGAAGGACAGGGGACGTCAGAATCTGGCTTGGTTTAGAACGAGATCTGAGCACAAGCAAGCTGATTACCCAGTGTGGGGCTGCAACAGTCTGGATGAGAGTGGCCTCTTCTTCCTTCAAAGGTCCAGTCCTCTGGTAGATCTGTGCCCCTGTAGGGTTGCCTCTGTCCGGCAGATCCCCTTCTTATTCAGATACTGGGAAAGACCCCCTGTAGCTGTGGCAGGAAGTGCCATCTCACCTTCACAAATGGGAAGGCCGGCCCGGGGCTGAAGGGCTCGTTCTCGTGCTCTAGCTGGTAACGAACGTACTCCTCCACACCCTGCTCTGTGTAGATCCTCTGTTCCTCTTCCATGCGGAACAAGGCTCTGGAGGACACAGCGATGGTGACTGCATTCTGAGGTTTGGGCTGCAGAGGGAAGGAGGACAGGTTGTCACTCAGGCCCTCCCTGAGAGAAAGCCCCTCTGGGAACTGGAAACAAGGAAAAAGCTTTGGTTCAAGCTCTGCTCCAAAGAGGCTCGGCCTGGGTAGAGGAAGTTTTGGGTTGGATGGAGTACACATGCCCTCAGGGAGTTTGCGATATTGTTAGCCATCTGGACATCGGAGAAAAAAAAAAATGAATACAATGTATGTGGCCAAAATATGGCTGAGGCTTGAGATAGTTTCCAGATGGCTTCCATTATGAAAGGAGCTACATGCCCTTAGGAAGAAATCAGTACCCAGAAACATGATAATTACATAAGAAATTCTTATCTGGATCTGTCTCCTGAAATCCAGACACGTATATCTAACTGTCCCAGTCAACTAACAGACATGCCAGCTTATGGTGCCCGGGGCTGAATCCCCCCACCACTTTCTCCACTCAAAACCCAATTTCTCCCCTTTTCCTCATCTCAGTGCTCAGCAAGCTCCACCATCCACTGTCCATATCTCTACGTCGAGAGCAGACAACAGGACTAGAAGCCAGGAAGGAAGCCTCAGCCATACCCACTTCCCAACTCTCTTTCCCATCAATTAATGTCCTAAGTCTGTCATACACACCTGGAATCCATCCACATCTTTCTTCTCTTCCTGACCAGACTATCATCACCTTTCACCCTCTCCAGTCTGTCATCTATACTGTTGTCAGGGGATCTGACAGCCCACCTTTCAGTGGTTGCTGAGTCAAGTGGGCAGCCTTTCCCATAGAGCAGGAACTTGTTCGTAACAGACATCTACTTCCTTTCTGCGCTCAGCTTCCCCTTCCCACGCTCAGCTTCCTCTTTCTCAGCACTGCTCAGTCTTAACTTTCTCCCATCTCCCTACACCTTCCCCATTGTCCTCTGACTCTACAATGTCATAATCCCTTTCCTGAATGTGCTAATTTAACTCTGCCTCCAGGTCTCCCATTAGACTGTTACTTCTACAAAGTGGCCCCTCCCCCTAGCCTCACCTGGCTCTGCTGAGGAAGGGTCTTGGTAGAGAGCTATGGCTCCTGCATTCAGAATCCACCAGGGAGAAGACAAATAAGCAGAGAACTCAGAGGCAGAGGGATGGGGATGAGCGACAGAATGAAGGGTGAAGCAAGGTCTTGACAATTGGGCTTCAGGGGAAGTTGTCAGGGAGACCAGGCCTTGGAGCAGAGCCTTGAAAGAAGAGCACCTTAAGAATCTGTGACCTTCCCAAGGGTCAACAGGAGCCAGGGCATGCATGAAAGAGCATCAGTGAGCCCAGAACAGGCAAGGGCTGGAGTTCAGCAGTCTCCTCACAAAGGGGTCTTAGAACTCCTTTTCAAATGCTTTATCTGAATGTGCCTCCCTAAAAATCTCATTCAACATCTAACTTTAATGGTATTAAGAGACAGAACATTTGGGAGTGGTTAAGTCTTTTCTTAGAAAAAAGATATTGGGGGGCTGGAGAGATGGCCTAGAGGTTAAGAGCACCGACTGCTCTTGCAGAGGACCCGGGTTCGATTCCCAGCACCCACATGGCGGCTGAGAACCGTCTATAACTCCAGTTCCAGGGGAATCCGACGCCCTCATCTGATCTCCGCATGCATTGCATGCACGGACCTACATGCAGACAGTACATTCATACACATACAAGAATAAATAAAAAAAAATTATGGCCGGGCGTGGTGGCGCACGCCTTTAATCCTAGCACTTGGGAGGCAGAGGCAGGCGGATCTTTGTGAGTTCAAGGCCAGCCTGGTCTACAGAGTGAGTTCCAGGACAGCTGGGGCTACAGGGAGACCCTGTCTCGAAAAGACCAAAAAAAAAAAAAAAAAAAAAAAAAAAAAAAAAGAAAAAACGATATTGGGGGGGCTGGAGAGATGGCCTAGCGGTTAGGAGCGCCGACCGCTCTTACAGAGGACCCGGGTTCGATCCCCAGCACCCACATGGCGGCTGAGAACCGTCTGAAACTCCAATTCCAGGGGAATCCGACACCCTCTTCTGACCTCCGCGGCATTGCACGACACGGGTGCACAGACTTGCATGCAGACAGTACATTTATACATATACAAAAATAAATAAATAAATTAAAAAAAAAAAAAGAAAAAAGATATTGGGGATTAGAAAGATGGCTGAACAGTTAAGAACACTGACTGCTCTTGCAGAGGACCCAGGTTCAGTTCCCAGCACCCACTTGGCAACTAACAACCATCTTTAACTCTAGTTCCAGGGAATCCAACACCTTCTTCTGACTTCTGTGGGCATTGCGCAACATGGGTATGGTTATAGATGTCCAAGCAATACGTTCCTACACATACAATAAAAATAATAAATTTATTTTAAAAATTTATTTATTTATTTTTTATGTGTATGAATGTACTGTCTGCATGCAGGTCTGTGCAACCGTGTCGTGCAAAGCCGTGGAGGTCAGAAGAGGGCGTCAGGTTCCCCTGGAACTGGAGTTAAAGATGGTTCTCAGCTGCCATGTGGGTGCTGGGGATTGAACCCAGGTCCTCTGCAAGAGCAGTTGGTGGGTGCTCTTAACTGCTAGGCCATCTCTCCAGCCCCAAAAAATAATAATTTTTTTAAAAAGAAGAGAGATATTGGACAGCTTGCCTTGACAATCCTAGCACGTTGAAGAGATGGCCAAAGTCACTATCTTTGAGAAAGAGGACTCCAATCCTCTGATACCTTGATCTTGGACAGCCAAGTCTCTCAAACTAAGAGAAGTCAACTTTGGATGATTACAGTATAAGACATCAGGCCTGTGGCACTTTGTTACAGTAACCAAAACGGACTATGACACCCACCTTGGACATAATGGGGAAAGGACATGCTACCATGGACAGCAGCTGGACCCCTCCTGATCTTTGGGGGAAGATCAGAGTGAGGATGTGCAAGGAGCTCATGGATACCAAAAGAGTTGTACCACTTTTCTGTGACTTGGGAAGTCTTAGGGTCTTTACATATGAGGATAGAGGGCTTAAACTGAGGCCAAGAATTATGAGTGGACCTAACATCAAACCCTGAAGATCAGGGATTCAACCTTCTTCTTTCTAGGGTCAACTGTAGGGTTTAATCAGTTGACAACTCTGAGCGACACTGATCTGGAAACATATCAAGAGAACAGTACAGGTATGATGCCCGTCCGCATGGAGCTTCTGGTCCATGCCCTGGGCAGAGAATGCTCTGTGCAGCAGAACTTTCTGCGATAGTGGAAATGTTTCATAATTTTAAGTGTGACTCATTAAATTAAATACCTGAGATTGAATTTCATTTAAATACAAAAAGTTGTGTGTATAGGATGAATGTGTGTGTGTGTGTTGTGCGCATGAGCACGAAGCTCCTATAGGCCAGAGGTTGATGTTAGATATCTTCTTCTATCACTGTTCACCTTTCCTTTGTCTTGAGACAGGGTCTCCCTGTATCATCTTATTTTGGGGGACAAGCTCTCTCAGGAACTCACCAACTGGCTAGACTGGTTGGTCATCGAGCTCTGAACTCCGGAGTCCAATCTCCACCCTGCTCCTCGCCCATGCACACCATCATACATGGCTTTTACATGGGTGCTGGGGATCCAAACCCAGGTCATCATGTGTGTGTGGCAGGGATTTTACGAACAAAACCATCTCCTTAGCCCCTAGATTTGTTTAATTTTGATGAACTTAAGCAGTTCCCTATGGAGAACAGACAGCACAGCCTCAGAACCTTGAAATTGGATGGAAAACTAAATATTTTCCCAAAGTTGTATGGCTGACCACAGCTTGCATTTGGTGTTTACCTCCAACCAAGATGGTGTAGGTGGCCAGCGGGGTCATTGGAAGGCAATGATGGCACAGCAGGTGCCCCTTCTCTGAGGCTCAACCCTCTGACCTGTATGTTCTTGGGCTGGGGGCCTCTCAACCCTCAGCACTGGAGGGCTTTCTAGAAAAGAGCTAAAGTAAAAAGAAAAGAAAACCCAAACCCTAAAGATAGAGGTTAGAGAGTGATGATCAGGGAGGGTAAGAGTCAGGTTAGAGGAGGTGGAAATATCTATTCTTTTTTTTTTTTTTGTCTTTTTGAGACCGGGTCTCCCCATAGCCCCAGCTATCCTGGAATTCACTCTGTAGAGCAGGCTGGCCTTGAACTCACAAAGATCGCCTGCCTCTGCCTCCCGAGTGCTAGGTTTAAAGGCGTGTGCCATCACGTCCAGCTCAAGGAAACATCTATTCTTATGGACCCAGGGAGGCAGTAGGCCTTTGAGATAGAGTGAGCTTGCCCCGCCTCCTGGGCTTTCTGTCCCAGGGACAAGGTCGTCATTCCCACAAAGTCAGAGAGCCAGCTGCCCTCTGTCCACCTCAGACAAGTTCTCAAGCCTGCTCTAACTCAGGTAACAAGCCATGGTCTTACTCTTCCCTTTCCTTCCCACAGCCCCTGCCAGGCTGCTGAGTCTTGGGTCTCTGGTAGCTGAGCTACCCGGATCCCATCTCATCTTACTTCCGGCCATTGCAAGAAAAAGTGTTCTGGTTGCCTTGGCCCCAGTGTCTCTACTTCTCTCTCACAGGTGAGGAGATAGTGCCAGAGAGGAGAGGGTCAGAGTGTTACTCAACATCACACAGAAAAGTCAAGCCAGGAGGCTGGAGAGATGGCTCAGTGGTTTAGAGTACTGGCTGCTCTTGAAGAGGACTCACGTTAGGTTCCTGGCACTCACATGGTGGCTAACAATCCTAACTCTGGTTCCAGAGGATCTAACATCCTCTTATGGCCTCCACAGCCATTGTATGCACATGGTACACTTACATACATGCAGACAAAATACTCATACACATCATATATATATATCCCTTGGGTCAGAATAACCCAAGGGCTCTACCTGGGATCTCTGGTCTACTGGGAGCCAGGGTCTTGCCAGCTCTCCGAGTACAGGCTGATTATGGGGGATTGGGGATGAGGGTGGAAGAATAACAGCCTCGCACCACTGGCCTGCCTGAGAAACTCCAGTTTAGACCAACGTAATTCTGCCTATTGAACTCAAGATAGGAACATAGCCAAGGAAGCTGTTATTTCTGGAAGGACTCAGAAGAGGGCTGGTCGGGGAGAGAAGGGCAGGATAGTTCCGGACAAAGGCCTCTGATCCCATGATGTGAGGACCTCTGATGGCCTTTACTTGGTTAAATATTTTACTCAAGCTCCAGGGAATGAAAATGAGCCCAGGCCAGTCCCTGATGGGGCCCAGGAGGCCTACAGCCTCCAAAATAGCCTGTGAGAAGAGGGTCTAGGACAGGAAGAAATAGGAGCTGGGAACTTTGGCTACTCAGACTAGGGTTTCATGAAGGTCAGGGGCTGATGGAGGAGTCATGACCCACCACCGGACCTGAGCTCCCTAGCCCCCTAGTGTTTGGGGGAGGAAATGGAGTTCTGAGTACCAAAGCCTTTCTTCAGGCCACGAGGGATACAGTTTACTATCTCGCTGGCAAAACCAACGCTAGACGCATCCTTTTCAACCCTCCTTGTAAACAACCCCAGAGTGCTCTTTCTAGAATGAAAATGAACCCAAGTTAATCCCTGCTTTGAAAAAAAAATCCTGCAATAACTGTTATGGTGTTCATATTTTTTTTTAAGGTAGGTCTCCCTTTTAATCAAATGAGTTCTTTGGCAGAACCCCAATCTGCAATGTAAGCCTGATATTAGCACATATAATTAGTTTAGCTCTATTTTATAAATTCCAAGCATAATTATCTATCCATCTATGTACTTACCTATCTATATGAATGTATTTGTTATAAAGCTAACCAAAGAAGATGACAGTTGTTTGGATCATAATAAATTTGAAAGCAGAAGTTAGGATGCACAGACTTAAGGATCCAGTCAATTTCACACTACTAAATAGTTGCAAATGGGAAGAGGGGTGTGTGTGTGTATGTGTGTGTGTATGTGTGTGTGTGTGTGTGTGTGTGTGTGTGTGTGCTTTCCCTTGCTTTGTTTTATTTTTTATTTAAAAAAGATCTTATTTATTTATTTATGTCTTTTTTAATTTTTTTTTTTTTTGGTCTTTTTGAGACAGGGTCTCCCTATAGCCCCAGCTGGCCTGGAACTCGCTCTGTAGACCAGGCTGGCCTTGAACTCACAGAGATCTGCCTGCCTCTGCCTCCCAAGTGCTAGGATTAAAGGCATGCACCACCATGCCAGGTTTACTCTTGCTTTGTTTTAAATAACAGGCCTGGAAATCTCAAGCTGTTCCTTATTAAACAGATCACAGGAAAAGCTTTATTCTGAGGTTTGCTAAAATAATAATAATAAATAATCCCTGTAAGTGCAAGTTAACACATTAGTGGTCTCCAAGGGGCTGAGATGCCCCACAAATGCATTTTAATGAATTGGATTTTCACCATACATTTTCAATGATTTAAAATAATGGTTATGGAGCTGGAGAGATGGCTCAGCGGTTAAGAGCACCGGCTGCTCTTGCAGAGGACCCGGGTTTGACTCCCAGCAACCACATGGTGGCTAAGAACCATCTTTAACTCCAGTTCCAGGGGAATCCGACACCCTCTTCTGACCTCCAAGGCATTGCACGACACGGGTGCACCAACCTACAGGCAGACAGTACACTCATACACATAAAAAATAAAAAAATAATGGTTATAAGCTGGGCATGGTAGTGCACGCTTTTAATCCCAGCATTTGGGAGACAAAGGCAGGCAAATCTCTGTGAGTTCAAGGTCAGCCTGGTCTACATAATGAGTTCCAGGCCACCTGGAGCTACACAAAGACCCTACTTGCAAAAAGATAATAATAATAATGGTTTTAAGAAGTATGAAAATGAATAGGTTTCATGGATCTGAAGACTCTCTGGAACAAAGGGCTCTACAAAACTTAGTAGAAAAACCTTAAGCCCACTAAATAAGGTCCAGTCTCCTTAACGAGCCTCAGGGCTGACCAATAGTTGGGACCCTTTCTGGTCCTTGCAACTTTTCTCCCAACAGCCCTGCGTTTTCCAGCTCAGGACTGATTCTGATCACTGACTTCAGTTTCAAAGACAACTTGCCTTTGACACATTCTCTTTCCCTCTGCCCAGAGAGCTCTACTTATTTGGCTTTAAGATGAGCTAAAATGCCAGCTCCCACAAGCCTTCCTGGTGGCTGTTACCCTCTCCTATATGCTCCCAGCTGCACCACGAGAGATCCTTTATACAACACCCATCATCTCTAGAACGTCCTGGGCACACTGCAAACTCTCGAGAAAGTACACAGCTTAATTGATATCTCAGTCACCACGGATGAGCCAAGGCCTGGAGGTGACTGTTGACAGGGTGTCTCCCCCGGGGGGTGGGGTGGGGGGGAGAAGGGTCATTGGGGCGAAGCTGCTGGATGTTTTTAAGGTCAGACTGGTGGTCTTTGTGGGATGCATCAGGGCCAGCTTCTATCTTCAGTCCCTTTCTCAGGCTCTGAGGTCTCGGGGCTGGAGTCAGCAAGGCCAAGGGTAGACCTGGACATCGTGAACTTCTCCAACAGAGGAAGAGGAATTCTTGTCTCTATGTGAAGTTCCTAAGAAAAAGCCAGTGCCTCCACCGAGGTCCCTGTGTGTTAATGCCTCCCGCGAATCAGAAGCAGAGCGTGCAGAGCCCAGGGTTGGGATCAGAGCTCTGAGCCTGCAGCAAGTAGCCAGTTGCTTTAAGAAGCAGGGAGCTCGACGCTCCAATCCCCTGGGCCCAGGGCTTCAGACAGAGCCCAAGAGCAGAGGTTTGGGTCCCGGGGCTGGAGCCCGGTGCCCAGAAGGTGGAGACCAGAGATTTCCAGCGTCGGGTTACTGAGCCCGGGGCGCTGCTGTGGGAACAGCAGAGTAGCTTCGCCAACTAGTGCAGTCCTCGCTGCCAAGGTCGGGAGGGATGGGCCCCTGATGACAGCATGGGGGAGGGGGATCCTGGCGGGGAACCCGAGTCCCGGAGGAAAAAACAACCACCACCACCACCAGAGTTCCCAAAATAAACTCGTGCCGGTGCCAACTGCCGGACACACTGGGGCTGAGCAGCTGCGTCCCCCCTCCCCGCCCGGGAGGGGAGCCACGGGTCCCTTCCCTGAGGGCTTGAGACCCCACCCTAGAAGTGGACCTTCCGGTGTCCCCCAAACCCCAGCCCTGCCTGTACCGATTTGGGTTTCTTCTTGGGAGCGAGGTTGTCGTAGAAGGTCTTGGCCTCCTCCCAGCGCGGCGCCGCGGTGGCCTCTGCCCCCAGCCCAGGTTCGCGGGCTTCCCGGGGCTGTCCGGGCTCCATGCTCCCGCTCGGCTCCGATCGATGCGATCCGGCCCGGGCCGGAGCAGGTGTGGACGGGGACGCGGAGCTGGCCGGGCTGGGCTGCCGGAGGGAGGCGCGTCTCGGGCGGGAGGGAGGCGAGGGAGCCCGCCCCGCCCGCGCGCCTGGGACCGGCGGGTCCAACTCTCCGCCGCTGCTGCGCCGCCCTGGAGCCGGGCTTACAGGGTGCGGCGGATTCTGGGTTGTGGGATGAAGTTCAAGGGCACCGAGACAGGAGAGGCCTAACAACTCCCCCTCTAGGGCGGTGAATCCAAAAGCACAAAATGGAAAGGTAATCCACCCTTCTCCAAACTAACAGGGTGTCTGCCCACGGATGCCAGCATCCTGGGACCCTGGATAATCAGCCCCCCTTTCTCTCCAGTAGATCGGGAGGAAGTGATGGATGGACAGCCTCTTCCTTCGAGGGCCCAACTGGAAGATCCAGCTGGGCAGATCTTCCATCGCAAGGCGGAGGGAGATCTTTGAAATCCGTGGCAACGCTACTCACCCTCTGGCCGGTGGGCACGCACTCCCGCAGAGACACCTTGGTTCTGAAACCATGTTCTTGTAGGCTCCCTTGTTGGCCAGTAGAGGGAGCGCATTCCCAGGACCTACCTGTGGAACCTGGGATACCTTAGTTAGTGTTGGGAGGTGGCTGGAGGAAGGGAAAGTAGTAGCGGGGTCTGTGGCCCAAAGAATAGCAACCCAGAGCCCTTTACTATCTAACCCAAGGCAAGGCCGTCTCTCAGAGATGTGCAGGAGTGGATGGGAGAATCGTGAATGAAAAACGCCGGTTTAGCTAGGAGGTACTCTGGAGGGGGTACAGAATGAAGGATCTGCCTAGGACCCTGGAGACTCCAAACAAACCTTATCCTTTACAGTTCCCACCTGGTTGAAACATTTCCTCCTGGAGCCTGAAGGCTCTTGAAACACTCGTGTAATTTACAAGATCCAGGAAGCTCAGGAAAATTCAAAGACTCTTGAGATCCCTCCCACCCCTCTCAAGGTTATATAAATAGCAATTTAATCATCGTTGAGAGTAGCTGCCCATAGGTTACACTGGGAACTCTGGTGCTGCCGCTATCCTAAGTCATCACCCAGTCTTGAATGGGCTTTTTGGTGATGTACCTGGCCAAGTCTCCCATGCACCTTTAACTACAGTCATCTCACTGGTTCAGAAAGCTGGACTTCGGTGGAATAACACTGTCATTGCCTTCTAACTGGAATGAATAGACATGCCCTCCCTAAGAAAAGCAATAGTATATATTTGTGTGACAGGGGAAATAATAAAAATTTTAGGATTAGGGGAAAGTTAGGCTTAGATTTAACCCTTTCCAGACTGGGATGTAAGGAGATTCATTCTTGACATAAAGGTAAGCCATCCCCACTAACTTGGACCCCTGTGGCTGGCTTGAAATGATAATCTGGGTCAATTGAATTTCTCACGCTTTGGAATTTGGGGTTGGTGAAATATGGTCACCTCCCAAGAGTTCTGCAGGAGCCTCTCTAGAGTGCAGTTACACACAGTGTAAAGCAGAAGGGGTGGTGGTGGGGGGGTAGAAAGATCTCTGTGGGAAGATGAGTTGACCACAGGTCATGCAGAAAGATGGACAGAGGACATCAGAGACCCCATGAAAGAAACCATGCCACTCTGGGAGGAAGCTGCTTCTTCTCGTCATGGCAATTTCCCGAGGCCTGGCTATCACGGCTATTTCCAAATTTCCATAAGAAGTTTTTAAGGTCCAGCAAGTAGGGTTTGTAACGGTAGGTAGGAATCCTGAAAACAGCTTGCCCTGAGTTTCCACGGTGTTCTCTACCCTGCTTTAACAGATGCCCCCAAAGACAGGAGTTGGTGACTATGGGTTTTGCTTGATGAAGCCAGTTTCTCCTCAGTACTCGAGTACTCAAGCCTCCTCAGTCAGTACTTGAGTACTCAAGGAGCAGCATGTATTGAGACGTGACCCATTATTTCCATGGACACAGGGACCGATCCAGAGATGACCATGTTCCCCCTTCTGGCCATTCATGGATGCTTTGGTCTTTTTTCCCTCAGGGTTTTAATTTGGAGCAATGTGAGCAGGACTCCCATCTTTCCCTGTGGCAGATAAAAGAACATTGAGAAACCTGAGGTGTCTGGAAGAACAAGGAGAGGGAAGGGGAGTGGGGTGGGAGAGTGGGAGAAGGAAAGGGGGAGGGAGAGGAAGGCAGGGGGAGGGAGAGGAAGGCAGGGAGAGAGAGAGTGAAGCAGTGCACCTCTCAATCCAGCAGGACCTGAACTTCCTAATCATGTGAGTCAAAAAGCCTTGTTTGCTTAAGTTGGGTTTTGTTAACATTTTGGTTTTATTTATTTTTTATAGATTTTTTTTAAATTTAATTAATTAATTAATTAATTAATTTTTTTGTCTTTTCAAGAAAGGGTCTCCCTGTAGTCTCAGCTGTCCTGGAACTCGCTCTATAGACCAGGCTCGCCTTGAATTTACAAAGATCCGCCTGCCTCTGCCTCTCAAGTGCTAGGATTAAAGGCGTGCGCCAACACGCTCAGCTACTTTAATTCACTTTGAACCCACAGTCTTGACAAGTCCTTTACTCACACTGGCAACAGTAAGCTTCTGTTCTTTGCCATCAAGACCTTGCCCTGACTCACGGTTCAGTCGCTTTAAGAACTCTCCCTAGGTCTGGAGAGATAGCCTAGCAGTTAAGAGCACCAACTGCTCTTGCAGAGGACCTGGGTTAGATCCCCAGTAACCACATGGCGGCTAAGAACTGTCTGTAACTCCAATTCCAGGAGAACTCCAGTTCCAGGAGAATCTGAGACCCTCTTCTGACCTCTGCGGCATTGCACGACACAGGTGCACAAACCTGCATGCAGACAGTACATTCATACACATACAAAAATAAATAAAAATTAAAAAAAAAGTTAAAATGAAAGTTAAAAAAAAAAAAAAGAACTCCTCCCTAGACTCTCTGTGTAAGGTTAGAGAACTTGATCTTCAACTGTTCTTTCTAAGCTCTTAATTTCTGGCTGTCCTCTCTGGCTTTCCTGTCTCCCAGGCCTTGGAAAATAGTCATGACCAGAAGAAGCAAATTCCTCCCAGAGCGGCATGGTTTCTTTCATGGGGTCTCTGATGTCCTCTGTCCATCTTTCTGCATGACTTGTGGCCAGCTCATTCTTCTCACAGTTGGCCAGCTGCAGAGATTCCCTGGCTTGATGGTCCTCCGCTCCAGCTGACACTTTCCCTTTGTGCCCAGCACCTCTCCAGATGAATAAGCTGCATCCTCATACCTGGACTGCTCCCCTGGGAAGCCAGGCCTGGCCCCATTGGCTGGTATTTAGTGAGAACCTGGGCATATGCCGCCTTTTCCATGAGACGATCTCTGCCCTTGGCTCCTTATGGAGCCTTAATACCTCCCTCTTCACATTCTGGTTTGGATTTACTCTCATAGCTGAGAAAGTATAATAAGCAGTAGGCTCCACATCAGCACATCCTAGTTCATGTGCCAGATGTAGAATGATAATTCTTTGAGCTGAAACCAAATATAGCAATACAAGTTAACGGATTTGGGATTTTTTAAAATTTATTTATTATTTTTTATGTGTATGACTGTACTGTCTGCATGTAGGATTCCCCTGGAACTGGAGTTGCAGACAGTTCTTAGCCACCACGTGGGTGCTGCAGATTGAACCTGGGTCCTCTTCAAGAGCAGTTGGCGCTCTTAACCGCTGAGCCATCTCTCCAGTCCCGGGATTTGGGATTTTTATTTTGGTCCATAGGTTTAGGAGGTTCAGTCCAGCAGGACTGGAGCAAACACCCACTGTATCTGGTCCCATGGTGAGGTAGAGAGTCCTGAGAGGGGCAGGGGCAGTAACTAGGGACAGGATACCCACAAGGACCTGGCCCCCATGATTTTCTCCAGCAACGTCCTACTTCATATCTAAACATAAAAGACGAAAATGTGCTTGCCCAAGATGACTGGGGTCACGCAGGAAGGTTTGCTATGATGAACTACATAAACCCAAGGGGCCTGTTGTTGGATAGAGATCACCAAGGCAGGGGAACCAGTGTCCCAGGGAGAGGCAATGGTTTGTACATGAGTATGTGTACCTAGGGGATCCCACAAGAAAAGAGGGAAAGGATTCAGGGTGGCTCTAGAGCAGAGTTCCGGAGGGAAATGCAAGCTTAAGAGCAAAGCCTGAGGCCAGCTGGAGGCAGGTCACGCAGGGCCTTGAGGGATGTTTAAGACACAGATCATACTGCGAGGAACAGGGCCCTTGAAGAGCCAACATGGTCAGATGTGTGCTCTAGGAAGAGCACCCTGGCTTGTTACATGAGGCATAGCAGCACCAGACTGAAAGTAAGAAGTGAAACTACCTGCCTGGGCGAGCGATTATGAGGGATTTGGGAAAAAGGCAGTGCAAGACCTTTGCATCTTGAGGCAGGCAGGGGCCAGGATTCCCCATCCCCATCCCCCCAGCCTGCCTTCCACCAGGAATAGCAGCTTTAAGTGCTCAGGCTTCTGAGTTGCCTCCTCAGGTTCATGGTTACCCCGAGGCCAGGTCAGTCTCCTTCCTCTGTCCTAATTGCTTCCTGCCAAGAAAGCTGCCCCCTCCAGTGTCCTTGAGGAAACCCTTGGAAAAGCAATTGAGCGTTTCATTCTGAGGAAGGTAAGTACCTCCAGTGCTACTACCCCCCCAACTCCCTCTGGATTTTTTTTTGGGGGGGGCGGTATTCTGAGAGGGGCATTTCACCAATCCACGTCACTCCTACCAAATCTGGATCAATTTAAAGGGCTCTCTAGATTAGACTTGGCTCCTGTGGATATGGAACAGGTTTGTCCCACAAAAATTCTGACGGAGAAAGGCAGGTGGGGTATGAGATCCATCATGAGCTTTACTTGGTAAACTAAGCATCCTTGGATGAAGGGAGATATTTTTCTTTTTCTTTTCTCTCTCTCTTTTTGAGACAGGGTCTCACTAGGTAGCCCTGGCTGGCCTCAAACGCACAGAGATCCACCTGCCTTTGCTTCCCAAGTGCTGGGATGAAAGATGTGTGGCACTACACATCTAATGAACCCGAAGTTGCTATTCACTGCCTAGGTGCATACTTACCAGAATTTATTTTATTCCTTCCTTTTTTTTTTTTTTTTTTTTTGCTTTTGAGACAGTGTCTCCCTGTAGCCCCAGCTGTCCTGGAACTGGCTCTGTAGACCAGGCTGGCCTTGAACTCACAAAGATCTGCCTGCCTCTGCCTCCCTGAGTGCTAGGATTAAAGGCGTGCGCCACCACGTTCAGCTCCTTCCTTATTTTTAACATTTATTTAAAATTTTTTTTATTTATTTAAAATTTTTTTTGTATATAAATGTATGGCACTGAACTGAAACAGTGAACTTCTGCTCAAAACAGTCAACTTCCTCATGGAGAATATGAGAAAGACTGAGAAAGAGATGAAAAGCATGTTTGGCAGAATGACATGATTCTGGGGGGTGGGGGAATGGGTGGGAACACGGGTCTAGATTTGTTAAAAAATAAAAATAAATTTATGTGGAAAAAAAAATGTATGGCCTGAATGTATGTAAGTAAACCACCATGTATGCAATGCCTGTGAAGGCCCAGAAGAGGGCATATGGACCCTTGGTGCTGAGCATGTCTCTCCAGCCCTTCTTCCTTTTTTTTTTTTTTTTTTTTTTTTTGGTCTTTTTGAGACCGGGTCCCCTGTAAACCCAGCTGTCCTGGAAACTCACTCTGTAGACCAGGGCTGGCTTGAACTCCCAAAGATCGCCTGCCTCTGCCTCCCAAGTGCTAGGATTAAAGGCGTGCACCCACCACGCCCGGTCCCCCCTTTTTTAAAAAACTTATGGAGGGGCTGGAGGATAGCCTAGCGGTTAAGAGCACACAACTGCTCTTGCAGAGAGACCCGGGTTTGATCCCCAGCACCCACATGGCGGCTGGTACCGTCTGTAAATCCATTCCCGGAGAAACTCCAGTTCCAGGGGAATCCGAACACCTCTCTGACCTCCGCGGCACATTGCATACACGGGTGCACAAATCTACATGCAGAAGTACATTCATACACATACAAAATAAATAAAATTATAAAAAATTAAAAAAATAAAGAGCAAGCAAACGATTCTTCAGAGGACCGGGTTCGATCCCCAGCACCCACATGGCGAGCTAGAAACCAGTCCTTATTACTCCAGTTCCAGGGAATATCCGGCCCTCTTCTGATCTCCGTGGCATTGCACAACACGGGTGCACAGACCTACATGCAGACAGTACCTTCTGTACACATAGAATAATAAAAAAAACTTATGGGCTGGAGGGTGGCCTAGCGGTTAAGAGCGCCGACTGCCTTGCAGAGGACCCGGGTTCGATCCCCAGCACCCACATGGCGGTTGACACGGTTGCACAAACCTACATGCAGACAGTAACATTCATAACATAAATAAAAAAAGATTTATATATACTTATATTTATGTGTATGTTTGTCATGTATTGTGCCCAGTGTTCCTGCAAACACCTGGAGTCAGGGAAAGGCTTAGCGTTGGCTAATCAGATCCTGGACTGAGTTTAGAGACTGGTTGTTAGCTAACGTGGGTTTCTGGGAATCAAAACCAGGTTCCTTGCAAGAGCGAGCCAGTTGCCTTAACCCATGACTATCTCTCCAGCCCATAACTTACTCTTTTTTGAGACAGGGTTATCCTTTAGTCCCAGCTGGCCTAGAACTCATCTGACCTGGCTGGCCTTGGAACTCCACAGAGATCCAGCCTGGTTCTGCCTCCTGGAGTGTGGGAATATAAGGCATGCACCACCAATGCCTGCTCCCTTTTTCTTTTTTTTTTTTTTTTTGGTTCTTTTTGAGACAGGGTCTCCTGTAGCTCTGGCGTGTCCTGGAACTCATTCTGTAGACCGGCTGGTTCGAATACTCAACAGAGATCCGCGTGCCCTGCCTCTCCAAGTGCATGGATTAAATGGATGTGCCACCATGCCCGTCATTTATTTATTTCTGTATGTGTCATTCCAGTTTATGTTTGCATGCAGGTTTGTGCACCCGTATCGTTGCAATGCCTGGAATTGGAGAGTTTCAGACGGCTTCTCGGCCGCCATGGTCGAGGTGCTGGGGATCGAACCTCGGTTTCTCTGTAAGAGCAGTCGGTGCTCTTAACCGCTAGGCCATCTCTCCAACCCCCCTTCTATCCTTTAAAGATTTGTTTGGGATTATTTTACAAATGCAAAATTAGGACCGCTGTGAGAGACTAGCTACAATTTGAGGCCCACGATGCTCTTACAGGGACCAGGGTTCGATCCCGCTCCACATGTGGTACAGAGCAACCTCTGTACTGTAGGGACTCCAGTCTCCAGAGGAACTCCCCGTTCTAGGGAATTCCGCACCCGCTGCGGACGCTGCCGTTGGGCTCTTGATAGCGACACGCGTGGTGGGCCAAATCCTACGGCAGATTAGACAGTAGACCATCATACAAAAATAAAAAAATAAAAATAAATCAATACAAAATTAGTACATTCAAAAAAAATTATGTGTACCTGTGTGTCTGTATGTACATGTGAATTAGGGTGCTTACAGGGTCCCAAGATGTCAGCTCCCCTGGAGCTAGAGTCACAGGATGTTGTGAGCTGCCTGATGTTGTAACTGGGAATTGAATTCAGGCCGTCCAAAAAAGCAGTATGTGCTCTTAATCACTGAGCCACCTCTCTAGTCCCAAGAGTCCCCTTACTTGATTTGTACATGCACAAAAAGTTATATAAACAGTCACCATAGCTTGTGCCATTAATTTCTATCCACTTTTTTGGGTTCTTAGGACACCAAATGCCTCCTGTCATTAGTGTCTTTTGGGCATGGAGGCACACTCCCATAGTTCCAGCACTCAGAAGCTAAAGGAAGTTCAGGAGCCAAAGCCAACCTGGGCTATATGGTAAGACCCCGTGTTAAACAAACAACAGCAATAAACCCACAGAGCAACCATTGCCCAGACACTCAAAGCCCAAGAGCCCAGTATAGAGGAAGGAGGGACCCAATTGTCAACTCTGTATTTTTTAAGGGCTGGATGTTTTTAAAAAATTAAAAAAAAAATTTTTTTTTAGACAGGATCTCCTATATCCTAGGCTGGGCTTGAGCTCACTAAATAATCCAGGATAGCTTTGAACTCTTGATTCTCCTGCCTCTACCTCTGAAGTGCTGAGATTACAGGCATGTGCCACCACATCTCTTCTATACAGTGCTGGAGATTAAAGCAAAGGCTATGTGCATGCTAGGCAAGCAGCCTACCAGCTGGGCTACATCCCTAGCCTGGCCCACAGAGCCTTAGTGTCCTGTCATTGGGATTCCTTGTGATCCGTTTCCCCTTCTTTCAACTAGCTTAAGTCAGTTCCCATGCTATGTGATGGGAGGAACCTAAGGAGGTTCCCGAGAGGCTGTGTGAGCTTCCCCAGGTCTCCTCTCCCTTTGCCCAGCTTTAGAGAAGAACAGGAGGCCTCAGCATAGTCATACCTTTTATTCACTGTCAGTGGGAAAAGACACACACACACACACACACACACACACACACACACACTCACCCCACATGGCACTGGGTTGAACAGTGAAGAGAGTCACTGTGAGCACAGCTAGAGGCAGCACATCTGGAGGGACGGGACTACACTGGGGATCTCATGGTGAGTTGGGATACCCTCTGCCTCCTGACCCCTCTCCTTCCTTAGACTTTCTCATTGCTGCTGCTTGGAAGGCCCTGGGCCCAGCCAGCCCCCACTAAGCATAGGGGGCCATTCGCCCCAAGGCCTCATCCTATCCCTACACTTGCAAAGCTAAAAAGGAAAAAAACCACACACACACAAAAAAAAACCCTGAAAAGTTCAGAAAGGAAAATCTCCTATTTTTCCAAGACTTTTAAATTGAGCATGTGAATTATTTTTTCTTTAAGAACAATGAATAAAATATGTCAGAAATGTATCCTTAACCCCACAGTGATTTCTAAAGTCAACACGAAGCCTCGCCCAGGGTGGATCTGTTGCTTTAATAAATTTTTGTGTAAAAAATATTTACAGTGTCAGCTTACGACCCTGCCTAGGAAGACCAGCTCTTCCCTTCCTTCTCTCATTCTCCCCTCGCTCTCACCGCTTTCTTGCATAAGATAGAGTTCTACCCCTAGAGACTCTGTCATTGCCAGGGAAGAAACAATTCGATGCCTTTGCTAATAAGCTTTTTTTTTTTTTTCCTATTTTAAAGGTAAGTTAACTAATTATGGTCGCAGCTGTAAGGAGTGGCGTCTGAGAAAAGTAGTAGACTGCGTTGGTAATCTTCAGAGATAAGAAATAAGAGTTTCTAACTCAGCCCCAAAGGATGAATAAGAAAAGACAGGATTGTCAGAAGGCTGATTCTGGGACATTGTGATTCATAGAGTCTGCATAAGAAGATGAAGAATTTCAAAGGAGAATCTGGATATCTTAATGATGTTTTTGTGGTTGTGAAAATTATGTGTAAATCTCTGTTAACCTTATGCCATGTGGCAAATCTCTTCCCAAGCTGCAGCGTAGATAGGAGACCTGTCTCTTAAGGCAAGGATGGGTGCTCTACCAGATGGACTCCTGGGCATACAGACCTCTGGACACCCAAGAGACTGTGGGAGCATGGCCTGGCCTGCCTACGGCTCCTTCCATTTTGAGACAGCCAGTTCCTGGCCTGTTGGGCTATTTCTGAAACCCTTGGCCTGACCAGCAAACATCACCCATGAGTTTATGTCCAGCAATCCAGAGTGATTGATCTCATGGGTAGGACTTGCTTGCCAGCTTGGAAAAAAATAAAAGCGGAGTCTGGGGTTAGAGGCCCTCCCAGAACAGCAGAGCTACCCGGAAGTGGAAACGAGGATGTTTGAAAATGGAGACTTGACACTCCTCCTTTTTGGAAGACCACAGACTCAGAATCTTGTTGGCAAGAAGCTTATAAAGATAAAAGTCAACTTGTCCCATAGTCAACCTCTGCACAAGTCAGACACAGAAATGATCAGGGAAGAGAAGAATCTCTTAGAGAGCCTTGGATTTGAATCTTGGCATTGCGTTACCTCCCGGCTGTGAACTTTCACACAAGAGAGCGCCCTACGCGCAACCCTTAACCTCAGCTTCTGAGCCTAGATAAAGATACAGAAAACCCCTATCTGCTGGGCTGTGAGGACAGAAAAAGATGGGGTAGATAGATACAACCCCACTTTGTGAAAAGCCTTCCACTAGAAAATTCAGGTCCCGGCTGAACCAGGCTGTTGAGTATTTATGTATCTGTGGTACTAATTGATAGCACAAGACACACCTAACAGCCAGCTTTGGAGAGCTATGAAGCTTCTTCCCCTTGAGCCATTACTTGATAAATATCTGCTAGTTATCACTTGAGGCTATAAATTTCTCAGCCTCATTGTGTGGCTTGGATAGGCAGGACAGAAAGATGGCAACTCAATGGCCTTGATACCTCGAAAGGTCACAAGAAAGAAGGTCTATTACAGAGCTGGAAGCCACAGGTCAGAATCTCCAAGAGTCTCCATCTGTGAGGAGGCAGGACAGATGAACACTCAAAGTGAGGGGCAAACAGCTCTTCTTTCCTGAAGCATAATCCCAACCATTACACGCCCAGGCCTCCCAATCGCTCTGTTCCCACCTCAGCTGACAGCATCTCTGTACTAGACTGTTTGCACCAAGAGTTCAAGAGGAAGTCAACTGTCACTGCACATCAAAGCTAATTTCTGATCACAAGTGCAGGAGAAAGTAAAGCCAAGAACTTGAAGAAGCAAGATGGATATTTTTCTAGCAGTTAAAGCATGCAGGAGAATAGCCAGTGCATATGTCCAAAACTCAGAAAGCAGAACTGGTGAGCTCGGAAGGTGATGAATCACCCGGCAGACCTAGGATTGGGTTAGAAAAGGCCTTTCAAATATGCCCAGCCCTTTTTTTTTGTTTTAGGCATTTGGTCCATAAATGCAGCCTGAGAGCCTAAACAGTGGCTGGGTGGTCTTTTTCTTCTAGCTCCTTCTATATCTGTGGTTATGGAAATACAAGCATCATGATTCCCCCAAAGCAAAGCAATCTCAGAAACAAACTACCAAGATGTGGGATGCATACTACTTGTTTTGCTCTTAGCAAACCTTGCTCTCATCTCTGAAGCCAGCATCCAAAGTAAGTATGTGGTAGAGAGTGACTCTGTGAATTGAAAGGGTAATAAAAACTGCTAATGCTGAGAGCTCAGGGCTTGGCCTGACCAGAAAAAGGGTCGTCTACTTAAGTCTCGTGGTATTTTCCCCCTTTGTCTCAGCTTCTGCCCCAGCCCCTGAAAATTAGCATTTTGTATATTAATTTTAAATCATTTTATAAGAAACCAAGTTATATAGTATAATTTAATAGTCTAATCTAATAAAGTGATTTTAGCTCTTTTAAAGGGTACTAAAAAAATAAATAGTACATAAATTTTTATTTTCCTTAAAACTTCTACTCAGGAGGCACCTAAGCTTCCACATCCATGCTTTTCATTTTGTCTTTCTGCAGTTTTGGGTGGAGCCAACTGGAAAAGATACCAGCTCCCCAGACTAGTCAGCCTCCCTGCACCCCCTTCTCGACTGCCTTCATATCCCTATGTGAGACCTTGAGCCTTGGAAGTTCCTCCATTAAATTACCCTGTGAGCTTCCAAAGGGCATGAAATATGTTTTTGTAAACAACCATATTCTTAGCACCTCAAGGTGCCTGGCATTGAACAGCTGAAGAAAGGACTCAATGAATGCTCCAAAGCCTGGGGCCAGAGGGGCCAGGTAGTGTCAAGGGGGCAGGACAGAGACCACCTCTTAGGGATCTGGAAAGGACAGACCCAGTTTTGGCCCTCTGACAGGGGCCTGTGGTACCACATTCTATAAAGTATTATCCCAGGAAGAACAAGAGTTCAAAGCAAGTGCCTAGTTCCCCTCTCCTGAACTCTGCCTCTTGGGGCAAAAACCAACTCCCCCAAGGCCAAAAGATTTTGGTTCTGGGTCAAAGGCTAGAGGTGGAGCTGGCTGACAGGTTCCCAGAGGACAGGTTACTTGAGAGCACTCGTCTCTCTTGCAGGATGAGGTGGTCCCTCAAGGAACTTGAATGGGAGGAGGAAGGCTTGGGCAGAGAAGAGGGTGGGCTAGAGAATGAGGCTGGAGTGCCCCTCCCCTCTGGGAATGGGCCAGTAGAGAGAACATCAGGTTGGGAGGTGGCCACGCCCCTCCCGGTCAGGGACCTGCCCCGCACCAGTCTCTACTTTTGCATGTCACACTGCAGCAACAACACAATAGACGGATCACTCTTGGCTGCCTCCTTGAACTCCTCCAGTGTGATCTGGTCATCCTTATCCTGATCCATCTTCTTGAAGATCTTGTCCACACGCTGCTGGGGTGTGAGCCCATCCTGGTTCATGCGCATCATGATCACGGTGCCCACCATCTTGTAGATAGCCTGGTAGAGCAAGGAGGGAGGTGTGAACACCCCCGTGGTCTCGAGGTATGGGATGAATAAAAGGGACCTGCGGGTGGGCTGGGAGAATAGTCTGGGAAGAAGAGATTAGAAAGAGATCCTGCCGGGCATGGTGGTGCACACGTTTAATCCCAGCACTTGGGAAGCAGAGGCAGGTGGATCTCTGTGAGTTCAAGGCCAGCCTGATCTACATAGTGAGTTCCAGGACAGCTGGGGCTACAGGGAGACCCTTTTTAAAAAAAAAAAAAAAAAAAAAAAAAAAAAAGACTACTTATCCTAGGGCTGGCAAGATAGGTCAGTGGGTAAATGTGCTTGCTGTACAGGCCTGACGACCTGAGTTACAGCTCCAGAACCCACCTAAAGGAAGGAGAACCAACACCACAGATTTGTCCTCTGATCTCTAGATAAGTCCTCCGGTAACCAGGTCCCCCACCCTATCATGTACACACGCGCGCGCACACACACACACACACACACACACACACACACACACACACACGGGAAGGGGGTAGGCAAAACATTTTTCAAGACTGGCTCTAATGAGCACCTCAAATGAATCATATCTCAAACTCAACTCTTTTGTTTGTTTTTCTTCTTTGGTCCTTTTGAGATAGGGTCTCCCAGTAGCTCCAGCTGTCCTGGAACTCATTATGTAGACCAGGCTGGCCTTGAACTCACAAAGATCTGCCTGCCTCTGCCTCCCAAGTGCTAGGATTAAAGGCGTGCGCCACCACGCCCGGCTTTAATGCTGATTTCTTGAAAGACCAAATGAATTGACTTAGGTCCCTAGATTTGATTCACAGACGGCTGCTGCTTGCTACAACCTTTGATTGGGAAATGGAACATCTGGGAAATGGAATATCTGACATGATCTATCCCATAGGTGAAACAACCAGCGCGGGGCCCCCACAGTTTGGTCAGTGGATCCTGGGAACTGGGATGGGGGTGCTGGGGAACAACCAGGAGACTCCCAGGCCCGAGGATGCAGGGCGCCCCCCGCCCCCGGGCCCCGTCCACCCCGGCCCCGCCCTCCCCCCCTCACCTCGATGATCTCCAGCATCTCCAGGCGCGTGATGCGCCCGTCTCCGTCCAGGTCGTACATCTCAAAGGCCCAGTTAAGCTTCTGTTCGAAGCTGCCTCGAGAGGTGACGGAAAGGGCGCAGATGAACTCCCGGAAGTCGATGGTGCCGTCACCGTTCTTGTCGAAGGTGCGGAACGCGTGCTGTGCGAACTTGGAGGCGTCTCCGTAAGGGAAGAACTGAGAGAGGGGTGCGGGGGGTTGGGGGGCTTCACCCTCCCCGCCTGCCCCGCTCTCCTGAGCTCCCTCTCTCCTCCGTTCCTGCCCCGCCCAGCCCACCACGCACCTTGATGTAGAGCTGCTGGAACTCCTCCAGGTTGAGGATGCCGCTGGGGCAGTCCTTCAGGAAGCCCTTATACCACTGCTTTAGCTCCTGCTCGCTGAACTCTGTGTTCTGAACCAGGTCCTCCAGCACCTCGGGGGCCAGCTTGCTGTTTGTCTTCCCCATGGCGGGCCTGAGGGACAAGGAGCTCCCTCAACACAATCCAGGCAAGGCCTTCACCTTGGCAGAGTGGTCCTCTCTGCCTCACCTTTTTAATACCCAACCCTCTCACAAGGGGTCTACAACCACGATCTCTCCTTCCAGAACAGGGTCCCCCTGCTCTGGCCATCTCAGCAGGCTCCACCATTCTTGAACCGGCTCAGCAGTCCCCCGTCCCCCCCCCCCCACAGGAATCCTCTCTCCCACGCAGGGCCTTCCTTTATCCTCACAGCATTCTGAACCCCAGAGCAGACCCTTCCTGGAAGGACATCTCAACCTTTCCAGGAAGCTGCTGGCCTCCTAGTGACCTGTAGCATTCTCCCCTCTTCCACCATCTGTCATTCCCCAGACCCATGGCATACAGCCTCTCTCCTCTCCTGGCTGGTCGGGGCTGTCAGCATTCTAATTCAGCCTCCTCTTCCTGGGCAGGCTCCTCTCCTAGCAATGTCCCCCCAAAACCATTTCCCAAGCTCTTCCTCCAGGTCTTCCTGGGGGCTCCAGGCAGGAAGCTTCTCTGTCTCTTTCCTGTGTACAAGTAGAAATTCTAGCCTGGAGCACTGATTACATTTTGCTTTCCATTAACCCATCCACTCCCTGAGCATTTGTTGAGGGCCTAGGCTTTGGGGTGGAGATAAAGCCCAAACAAGTTAACCTATTGAAGTTCCTAAGTGATTTCCAGAGGTCGATGACTGCTTACAAAGGGCCTCTAATCTCTGTTAACCTGGATGATTTATTTATTTATTTATTTAATTTTATTTATTTTTGTATGTGTATGAATGTACTGTCTGCATGTAGTTTTGTGCACTGGTGTCGTGCAATGCTGCGGAAGTCAGAAGAGGGTATCGGATTCCCCTGGAACTGGAGTTCTCCTGGAATTGGAGTTACAGATGGTTCTTAGCCGCCATGTGGGTGCTGGGGATCGAACCCGGGTCCTCTGCTAGAGCAGTTGGTGCTCTTAACCGCTAGGCTATCTCTCCAGCTCAACCCAGATGTTTTAAAGCAAGGTTTTGGAAGCTAGCATTCATTCCACAACATTTACAGGATACGTACAATATGCCAGATCTTGATCCAGGTCTTGGAAACCCAGATAATTTGGAACTTTTCCTTTGGCTTCAGTGTACACCGACTTGGGGTGGGAATGGCCCCCAGGAAGGGGCCTGCTACACAGTTGAGATGGCAGATGATCGCAGGTCAGGACTATAGAGAGATTCGGACGGACCGAAAGGTGTTAGGGATGGGGCATTGATAGCATTCAGTGACTGAGCTTAAGGGTAAAGTGAGCACAGGAGTCAAGGCAGACACTTAGATTTGGGCCCGAATGTATGGAAAAGCTGACTCAGGGAGGATCAAGTCAGCTTGTAGTTAGAACGAGAGAACAAGGGGCTTATGCCAGAAGAAGCACTGTAGGTGACACAGACCCTCCTTCAGAAGCCTGACGAAGCCCTCCAGACCAGGCAGACACTCCTATCCAACCCCCATGGGAGGAATATCCTTCTAGAACATAGGTTTCCCAGGTCACAGCCTGACCTGCCTAGAGTCTCTGTGAAGTGGACCCAGGCTCCTGCCTTGTGCATCCTGTCTTCAAGGTAGTCTGGAGAAGACAGCTCTTGGATTGGCTGAAGGAATTCCACTTCCACAGCCCATTCCAGTCCAGTTTGGACTACTGCTGGGAACACCCTAAGCCACCACATCTGAGGTTGGTTAGTTCTATGTGCTGCCTCCTGACCCTGACTCCCCAAGCTAGTCACAGGATATATCTGGACCTCAGGGTCTCCCTTTGTCTGAGCAGTAAGCTCAAGGAGAAGTGAGGGTGGTGACACCCCTTCCCACCTATTAACCTAGTAGCCCAAAAGATGAAGAATTCTACACCTTCAAGAGAAGGCAGGGAGGCAGTAGACATGTCTTCAGGGGCTTAGAGCTACATCAGGGCCAGAGTCAAGGATACCTCTGGAACACCTCTAGGCAGAAAGGAGGGTCCATCCTGAGCTGCCTCCTCCCTCAAAGATTTTGCAAGCTCAAGGCATACAGAATGAAGCTGGAGAAGCTAGAAGTAAAGGTGTCTGGTGGGGGAGGCAGAACCTCTCCTCGGTGCCTCTTGTAGGATGTGCCTGAGTGTCTGCGTGCAGGGCTGGGTCTATGTGTAGGAGGGTGTCAATGGATAAGGCTGCAAATCTGTCAGAGCACACACGACTCTATGTCATGGTGTCTGTGTGGCCCTCATCTTCTGCCCCCTTTTGCCTCTTCTGTGCATGTCTGTCTTCTGGGTCCTTACCTGTGCCCTGGCTCCAGACCCAGTAAACCCTCTGCATCCCTCCTAGATAATCAGATCAAAGTTAGCAGTACCCTTTGAGACCATCCTCTTATTTTAAACAAAAACGGAAATCGTGTGTGAGAGAACAGTGATCTGGGGGGACCTAGCAGTCAGTGGAGGTGTTCTAGTCAGCACCCAGGCTGAATCTCTACTATTTGGAGAATCCTCTCCACATCATGGCTTTATCCTGGATAGTCTTTCTCAACGCAGACCTCTCCCCACTCCTGCCTTCTGGGAAAAACAGCTCTGATCTCTCTTGTTGCTCTTAGGGGACTTTTTCCCAAGTTGCAGCCACAGTCTCTGGCAGCCAGGGCATATCCACCCTGGTGGATGCCCACCAGCATCTCTGAGGCAATATAGTTACAGCCAGATTCTCCCTCCACCCGAACTCCACCTTTCTCTGCTGTCCCTTCCTTCTCTCCTTCACGTCTGGGTGCGGAGTGTAGGAGGTGGGAAACACTCTACTGGTTATTTCAGATTTTCTTCTTCCTTTTCCCCATGGTCCAACTTGCCATCAAGTCCAGTGGTTTCTTCTTTTGGACATGGCTGGGGCCACAGCTCCCAGGGTTGAAATCCAGCCAAAGCTCATGGCCTTGGGGTTTACCTGCCTCACATGAAAGGCCTTACTCCTGACTCCTGTATTCCCAGGGGATGACCTCTCCCTGTTACAATACAGCGTAAGCTAACCATGCTTATGGACCCTCTGAAACTCCAAGATCTTGTAGAATCTTATCTCACAGGCAGCACACAGGTGATGGCACAGAAACTCATGACCAAGCCCTGTGAAACTCCAGAATCATCTAGAATCTTGTTTCAAGGTGCCCATCTCTTGAGGCTCATCTTACACTGCTCTGTCCATCATCTCATATTCCTCCCAAGCCAGGCTTCTCATGGCCAGACCCCACCTCCCCTATAGCTCCAACAGTTTTCTCTCCTTTACCATCATTTCTTCATCTCTGAACAGCCACAAGCTGCAGGCTGCCTTCGGGAGCTGACCGGAAGCCTACTTCCTTGTGATCAGCCCTTTCCAGCCTGGGCAGTGGTCAGGCAGCAGCAAGGGCTCAGCACTTTGAGCACAGGCACACCATGTGAGCCCATGGGGTGAAACCCTCAATAGTACCTAGTACCTTGACCCTTACCTGGTGATCGAGAATTCCAAGAGAGGCTTGTGCTTTGACTGAAACAGGAAGAGTTCCTTGGGGCTTTTCTAACTCAACATTAGGAAGCTTTTCCTTTTCCCTTTCTCTCGTCCACTTTTGAACCACTCGGACCAGGGAGAAGCACCTTTTCCTATGGTTCCCGAGTCTTTCTTCCTGGAGCTCTCCCCATTGGCTCCTGCCTTCTCTCCGTGTCTGCACACGAGCACCCTGCAGAAGGCTGAAGGCTATATCCGTGTTCAGTGAATGTCAGGGAAGAGCAACACGCCCTTCTTCCTTGGTACTATGTCACACTGTCTGTAATCTCCTCTCAAGCCCACTTTAGAGACAATGGAACCCAGAGCCAGGGGAAGGAAGGGTTCAGCCAAGGTCAGCTGGAGTGGATCAGCAGCAAAGTGAAGGCCAGATCCTAGCTGGGGGCACGTTCTGTAAGAGCAGTGGCCTCTGTAAGAGCACCTACCCTCCAGCTGAGGAGCTGGCACTACCCCTCACATAAAACCCCTGGCCCTCTGTGCTCAGAGGCTTCGCCTAGAGGGTTCAGGGTTACGGGGCTCGAGTGGAGAGATGGCAGTGAAGGTGGGAGGGACTGAAGGAGGCAATAATCCCACACCCTCGCCTAGCTCCAGAGGAGCTGGTGCTGAGATGGTTGCCATGGTGACAATAGCTCCCTGGTCAGGAGATTTTCTCTTTCCTCTCCTCCCTTTGCTCTTCTCCAAGCAGCAGCAATGACAATAGCAACCAGGACTTGTCTCCTTCATCACAGGAGGCGGGGATGACAGACATAGGCTGAACCCCATTGGACACCTCTAGTTTGGAGCTTTTCGTGCCAGCATGGACTGGTGGGCTGGAAAAGACTTCTAGGTAGCTTGTACCTAGGCCTGAGTAAGAGGAACACCCCGACAATAAGGACTGAGACCCTTCAGGCCTCCTCTGAGAAGTGTCCTAATGGTTCAAGCAGGGCTGTTTTCCGATCAGAGTTGGACGGCCGTTTAAGAGCATCTCATCTAATCCCGCCCCCCTCTCTGCTCCTTTTCCCCCCTTTACAGAGAGGAAACAGACTTGGCTAAAGTCAGACAGCCCCAGAGGCAAAGGCGAGAGTTACACCAGACTTGTTTCTGCTTCCAGATGCAGGCCACCTTGGGAAAAGGAGAGACACAGTCCGCATGGATCTGTGGCTTCATCTTTACTAACAACAGGCAGCTGAGAGAAGAACTAAGCACATGAAGGCCAGAGTAAAAGTGATTAGAAAGATGCTTGAGAGGTGGAATGAGAGGACTTGGCCTGCTGGGTGTGAGGAGGAATGGAGACAGGAATACGGGTGGTCTGCTGGGGGGGTCATCCTCTAGATAGGACATCATCCTCTAGATAGGACAAGAGAGGGAATACGGGGCTCTGCCCAGATCTGGAGGCCACTGGAAGAGAGCCGGTGTGTGTCTGGACTGGGACATACTTGGGGGGGGGCTTATTCCCTCCCTTGAGTGTCCTATGAGCTGTCAGCATAGGGGCTGTGGAGGTGTGAAGGACAGGGACCTGCTCGTGTGGGCTGGGGCTATCTAGAGGTGATTTCCATGGGGTAGACAAACTCCAGAGGCAACAGGAGGCAGAGTGACTGAAGACTCCTCCACAAATGACACCACACCCCCAGGAGTGTGTGTGTGTGTTTGTGTGTGTGTGTGTGTGTGTCTCCCACTGAGGGCCAGAGCAATGGTTCTTACCTGAGCTGGGGGCAGGAGGTGGCTGTACCTCCTTGGACCCAGGGACCGCGCGCGAAGTGATGGTCCCTTGGCCACGGCGGGCTCTCCAAATAGATGGCTGTCCACCTACGACAGACCCAGGGTCAGGGAGCTGGATGGATCTTAGCGGGAGAGGAAGATGGGAGGGGAGAGTGGAGGGGGAGGGGCTCGGGGCCTCCGCCCTGCAGGGTTGCACCGAGGGCCCGGCCCCACCCGCGTTACCTGAGCCCACTGGCCGGGTTGCTGGATGGCTCGGAGTCTCGGCAGGTCGCGGGGACCAGGCTGGCTAGCAGGCGGCAGGCCGGTCCTTGTCGGAGCTGCCTCCCAGCTGTTGTATCACTATGTGCCTCTCGCAGGCGACACGATTTGCATAAGCCCCGCCCCATACCGGGCAGCTTGGACGTCGATTGGCTCAGCTAGGGCCGAATGACAGGCGGGGTTTCAGGTGGGGTTGGGGTGGCCAGTGAGTCCCCGCCAGCAGAGCGCGCCCCGCCCGCCCGCGGGTGCTGACCTTCCCGAGTCTCCAGGATTCTGGAAGGCTGTACCCCCATCTGTCCCTCAGCCCTGAGGCTCAGAGCCTGGGTCGCAGTTTGGACAGAAAAATACCGAGGATTGAAAGTGGATTCGCAAAAAACAACCGCACCGTTGCTATGGAAACGGGAGAACCACAGTCAAATCTCTAAGCCTTTTCTTCCTGGGCCCCAGCGGGGGTGGGGGTAGAAGAGGGGATGACTCACAAACGAGACCCCCCCATGTCCCACCCGACATTGGAGGGGATCAACGAGGAGCAGGGTGGAGGAGGGAGAAGACGGGGTGGTCAGGAGCGCGCGCCTTTGCACCGCCTGCACCCCAACACCTACCCACTCCCCTCTGGTCGTGCAGCAGGAGGGTGGGTACGAGCAGCGGAAGCTAGGTCCTCTCTATCTAGCCCCCCAAGAGGGCGTGGGCTCCGGCCGTCCACCCCTCTAGCCTTAATTTAGATTCCCCAGGGCTCATTGGCATTTTTCCAGGACCCCCGTCCCCCAGGAGCCTGTGGGGTTCTCTCCAGGACCCTTCTACCGACCCCAAGGACCGCTCCATTCCCCTCCCGCCCGTGTCCCCGTGACTTAGATGGAGCCGGTCCCCAGCGCTGCCAGTCTCCGGCCTCGGATGTTGACACAAACCCGAGGCGGTTTACACTGAGCGGGTCTGGAAGGTTTCACGGCTGTGAGGACACCTCCTCCCCGCACTTGGGGGTCTCCCTACAGCCCGCCGGGCCCCCGGGGATGAGCTGGCGCCTGAGAGCTCCCCACCCAAGGCAAGGAACTCTGTTCAGCTAAACTCAGGGCGAAGCGGGGAGCAGAGAGCCCTGGGCTGGGCCACGTGCAGGGGAGGGACTTCAGGGACTCTGGGCACAGGCCCGGAGGAAGACCCAGTCATAGACAGGAACGCTCCTGCTTATAATTAACCATAATCCAAGGCACATGGAAGTGGGCGATGCATGGGTTGCTGCAAGTGGTATCTGCAACTCTAAAATGGAGTCTTGCTTTTTGATAATGGCTCCTTACATAATCACGAGGAAGACCTTTCTCATACTGGACTTCCCAGTCTATATGTAAAATGTAGGAGTTAGTGTCAGAGACCCAGTGGAACCGGGGAAGAATTTCAAGTAGGCTGATGAAGAAACTATCATTGCGCACAGATTTGAGGGTGAGGGCTCCATTTAGACTCCTGAGCACCTAACAATAGCTAACATGTTGAGAATTTATTTTGTACTAGAACTTTACAGTAGTTCATCTTTGTTTGTGCTTAGCTTTTTTTCTTTTCTTTTCTTTTTTCTTTTCTTTTCTTTTCTTTTCTTTTCTTTTCTTTTCTTTTCTTTTCCTTTCTTTTCTTTTTCCCTGAGCAGAGTCTCCCTTTAGTCCCAGCTTGCCTGGAGCTCACTATGTAGACCAGGCTGGCTTTGAACTCACACAGATCTGCCTGTCTCTGCCTCCCAAGTGCTGGGGTCAAAGGTATGGGCCACCATGTCCCGTTCTGTGTTTAACTTTCTATAATTTCATTACCTACAGTCATCACAACCCCAAAATACCAAATGGAAAATTCCAGAGATAAGGAATTCATAAGTTTTAAACTGTGGGATGTTCTGAGTAGCATAATGAAATCTCTTGTCATTCCTACCTCTCCTGTCGTGGATCCGAGCCAACCATTTGTCCAGGATATCTACTCTGTATACATAATCTGCCCCTCAGTCACTGAGATCAGCTATTGGAATGTTTATGTTCAAGAAACCCTTGTATTACTTACTAGTCCCAGCTAGAATAATGGTGGCAATTTGGGTGTGCAAAAGAGAAGCTGTAAAAGTACGTTTAAGTGAAAAGTGATGGGGTTCTCAACTTACAGAAAAGGGAGAAAGTGTTGTACTGATTGCTAAAATCTACAGTAAGAACGAATCTCCGTGAAACTCTGAACGAGGGGAAAAGAAATATGTGCTCACTTTCTTTTGGACCTCACATTGCAAAAGTCATGATTTAGTTAAAATGTAAAAGGCGTAAACAACAGAAGTTAGGTAAGGTGCAGAGGTGCACACCTGTAATCTCAGTAATCAGGAGGCACAGGCAGGAGGATCACTACAAAGTCAGCCTGATTTACATAGTGAGTTCTAGGTCAGCTGGGATTACCTGGCCAAAAAAAAAAGAATTATAGTTTGGTATTATCTGCAGTTCAGGCATCCACTGGGAGTCTTGGTACATACTCTTTATATGTATTACCTAATATATTCCCTGTAAGGAGGCAGGTATTGTTATAGCTCACATTTAATAAATGGGGAAGTGGAGGCACAGAGTAGTTAAGTGACTGGTACACATTTGCATAGAAGTAGCTCTACAGAACTGGGACTTGAACTAAGCAATCTGGCTCCAGGGCCCACGTTCCTAGCTTTCCATTGCTGTGATGAAATACAGCTTAACAGGAGGAAGGGTCTATTTGGTTTTACAGTTTTAGATCAGTCCATGATCACTTGCTGCAGGTCTGGGGCTTGTGGTAGGGCAGTATCCCGGTGTGGGGCTCATGGCGGAGCAAAGCTACTTACTAAATGGAAGAAAGAAAGAGCTCATTTTTATAATAAAGCCATTCCTTGTATACTTGTTAAACAAATAGAAGAATCCACTCATGAGGTCAAAGCCAATCACCTTCCAAAGGCTCTACCTCTGAACACTGCTGCACTGGGGACTAGGTCTTTGACACATTTTATTATTTTTTTAAAATCATTGCTTTAAAATTGCATTTATTTATTTTGTTTTGTGTGTGTCTCTCTGTGTGTATGTGAGAGGATGCACATATACCATGGTGTGCACGCAGAGGAGGGCCAAGGACAACTTGAAAGACTGGACTGTCTACTTCCACAATGTGGGTCCCAGGGTTGAACTCAGGTTGTCAAGCTCAGGGTTAAGTGCCTTGACCTACTGAACCATCTCTTCAGACCCTTGTGGGACATTTTAAGTCCAAACCACACTAGCACACAGCCCTGTTTCTCCTTAAAGTTCTTCAAGTTCTGTTTGTTTGTTCGTTTATTTGTTTGTTTTGAGAAAGGGTCTCCCTGTAGCCCCAGCTGGCCTGGAACTCACTGTGTAGACCAGGTTGGCCTCAAACTCACAGAGATCCTCCTGCCTCTGCCTTCCCAGTGCTGGGATTAAAGGCATGTGCCACCATGCCCTGCAAGTCCTTCAAGTTCCTAAGTCCTTACCTAGGCTAGTTTTTTTTTTCCTTCATTGCTATGACAAAATACCTGACATGACTTAAAAGGTGAAGGATTTCGTTTGGCTCAAGGCTTCAGTCCATGGTCACTTTGGTGCCCATTGCTCTGAGACAGATCTGAACATCATGATAGACAGTACATGGTGGAACAAAGCTGCTTACCTCACAGAGGCCAGGAAGCATAGCAATCCAGAGGAGATGGGTCTGGGGACTAGACACTTCCAAAGCACTTTCCCAGGGATGTACTTTCTCCACAGTTTCCATCATTTCTCAAGAATCCATACACTTATGAATCAATGGATTCATCAAGGATCAGTGGATCAATCAGTTATGTTCACAATCCAATCACTTCCCAAAAGTCCCATCTCTGAATGTTGCCTATGAACCAAGCTTTCAATTCATTAGATTTTTAAAAAATTTATTATTATTATTATTATTTTGAATTTCTGTATGTGAATGAATGTACTGTCTGCATGTAGGTTTGTGCACCCGTGTTGTGCAATGCTGCGGAGGCCAGAAGAGGGTGTCTGATTCCCCTGGAACTGGAGTTCTCCTGGAATTGGAGTTTCGGACGGTTCTCAGCCGCCGTGTGGGTGCTGGGGATCAAACCTGGATCCTCTGTAAGAGTGGTCGGCGCTCTTAACCGTTAGGCCATCTCTCCAGCCCCTGAATTTATTATTTTTTTTAATTTTTTTTATTATTTATTTTTGTATGTGTATGAATGTATTGTCTGCATGCAGGTCTGTGTATGAGTGTACTGTCTTCATGTAGGTTGGTGCACCCGTGTTGTGTCCAAAGTATAATATGACCTTAATCTTCATCTTTGATTCTCCAAGGTATTAGAAAGGCAAAGTCTCCTAGGAGGTGCTTTTCTGTCTTAGAGAAGCAAGCCATCCCAGAAGAACAGTAAGTCCAACAGATGTGGAGGCACACGCCTTTAATCCCAGCACTTGGGAGGCAGAGGCAGGTGGATCTCTGTGAGTTCAAGGCCAGCCTGGTCTTCATAGTGAGTTCCAGGCCAGCTGGGACTACAAGGAGACCCTGTCTCAAAAAGACCAAAGAATGGGGCCGGAGAGATAGCCTAGCGGTTAAGAACACCGACTGCTCTTGCAGAGGACCCGGGTTTGATTCCCAGCACCCACATGGTGGCTAGGAACCATCTTTAACTCCAGTTCCAGGGGAATCCGATGCCCTCTTCTGACCTCCGTGGCATTGCACAACGCAGGTGCACCGACCTACATGCAGACAGTCTATTCATACACATAAAAAAATAGTTAAAAATTTTTTAAAAGACTAAAAAAAAAAAAAAGAACATTAAGTCCACAGGTCCTCCTGAAGTGCAGAGGGGCAGTCCTATGGCTCTCCTGACCATCCCCATGCTTAGGCATCATCTTGGAGTCTCTGTACTGTTTCTAAACTGCCAGTCCTAACCCTTTTGCTGTGCTCACTCTGAGCCCTCGCCCCCTGAGGTTTGATATTGAAAGGAGTAATGGTTGTTTCACTGTGTGCCAGACTCTGCTGTTACTTTATCTGCGCCATCTCACTTAATCAGGAAGATTATCACACTCAGGGGTGATATTACAAATGCCTAACCACCCATTTAGGCTCTTGCATTATAAGAACAACTGATGCTGCCCTGGGGCTAGGTTAAGATCTCAGCTCTCTGTTTTGCCAAAAGTTAACACTTGCCTTATTGGATCAAGGGGGGTAGGCAAGTGAGAAGTACAAGTAATGGGTGCCAAAGACTATGGTTATCAGTTTCCCAATTGTTCTGGAAGTAATTTGTTGTTTTCTACAACCAGTTCAGCTGTATTGGTGCATAGGAACAGAAGTTCAGCACTGATTTCATGGTAGTGGCTGGATATTGAAAGGGCTTAGACAAGTTGTCCATTGTAACAGAGCTCAGCAACCAAATTAGGATTCCAACCTTTGTCTCAGTCCAGAACCCACATGTAGCATGGACAGTCCTCTGAAAGAAAGAGTGACAGTGGACATCAAATGCCTTTCTGGGGGAAAGGGAGGAGGCGGGGTAGTCAGCTACACTTCCCAACCAGTCAGTCAGCTTTGGCTGTATAAGGTGGAGGGGCTAATAGTATATAAGCAGAAAATGCCAGGAGGCAGTCTCCCACCATCCTCATCTTGGACAGAGGTCCCAGGGTCCATGCTGGGACCCTGTATAGATATGAGGGAGGGGGGCACTGGCAGTCCTCAGCCATTTGTTCTGTAAGTGGCCCCCAGTAAGCCAGCTCAATTAAACTTGCTAGAATCTTCCAAACCATGGTTTGGAGAGTCTTCCTCTCTTTGCCTTTGGGACTGTGCAAGAGGGAGGTGAGATGCCTCCTGTGCACATACCTCCCAGAAGGAATTTTCGCAACAAGTGGCATAGTCAAGCAGGATAAACAAAACTGCATTTTGGGAAGAGCAATGGAGTTTCCTCTGTTATGGGGAAAGAGACCAGTAACCCAAAGAAAGCTGGGTGAGGGCAGAGTGTGTGTGGGCAGAGGAAATTTGGGGATGGTGGGCTATCCCCAAAGGTCTGGCAGGAGTAATGGCAGTGGTATGGATTGTGCAGTGGATTTTAAGATGCGTTAACTATGATGAAGTCACCTAGTGGATGTTGGTGGGAGAAATCGTAGGATATAAGTCCACTTCTAGTTGGTATAGAGCAGCATGTCTACTGAGTGATGGGGTCCACCACATTAATATTGAGATACTTCAAGAGCTGGGGCTGGAGAGATGGCTCAGCGGTTAAGAGCGCCGATTGCTCTTGCAGAGGACCAGGGTTTGATTCCCAGCACCCACATGGCAGCTGAGAACTGTCTTTAACTCGAGTTCCAGGGGAATCTGATGCCCTCTTTTGACCTCCGTGGCATTACACGACACGGATGCACCAACCTACATGCAGACAGTACACTCATACACATAAAAAAAAATAATAAGAACAGAGGAAGGTCTAGAGCCAGCCTTATAAGCCCTGGGAGTGTCAAAAGTTGCAGGAAGCAGTGGCAGAAGCACCCTGGCCGCTGCTTTGCATAATAGGAGGTCTCTCTCAGGTAGAAGAGGCAGCCTGGAGGGAGACTGAAAGTGTAAAAGAGGAATTAGAACAAGAAGGAGTAAGACGCTGGTCTCCTCAGCATTGGCCTTGGACCTTGCCAGTAAATTGCTGTTCTTTACAGCTAGGGGGCCAGGAGGGGAAGAGAGCCCAGACTAGATCAATGATACAAGGCTCATCCTGGGACCCCAAAACCTGGAACCCAAGGGAGAAGGCAGATAGTGATGAGGAAGGGAGTGGCCTAGGAAAAGCGCAAGATGCCCCTCAGGTTCCACATTTAATACAAAGAAAGGAAAAAAAAAATCCACGTTTCAACATGCTGATGGAGGTCTTAACAATGGTCTAGCGTGAGGAACGAGGGCAATCGGAGAATACTCAGCACAGGAGCTGTTGGAACTAGGGAACATGTTCAAATAGAGATTCCCATGAATACCAGGGGCTGGAGGACAATAGAGGAGGGATAGGCACTACTGAGTGAACTAGGTTTGAGGAAAGTAATATATGGTGCCCAGTTCACTGGACCAGATAGAACTGTGTTTACCAGAGATTTAAGGAAAAATTTGATTGAACAAGGACCTTGAGATTGGTATGGCTGTGCTGAGTCCCTTAATGGGGCAGGATCTTTATGAAGTAGGAGAGGCTTTTTCAGATCTAAGCAAGTAAAGCAGACCAGTGTGTAAAGTACACCTGTAAAAGAGTAGAACAACCTAAAGGAGAGATGAAGACAAAGCAGAGGAAGAGCTCTGCTTGGGTCACTCGAAGGCAAATCTGGCAAGATTTGTGTTGAGTCCAAGTTCCTAAAGAAAAAAATGTGATGGAGTCTGGAGAGATGGCTTGGTGGTTGGGGGCACCAACTGCCCTTGCAGAGGACCTGGGTTCCATTCCCAGCACCCACATGGCGGCTAAGAACCATCTTTAACTCCAGTTCCAGGGGAATCCGACACCGTCTTCTGACCTCCGCAGCACTGCACTACACGGTGCACCTACCTACAAGCAGACAGTATACTCATACACATAAATAATTTTTTAAAATGTGATAAAAAGCCAAATTCTGTGCTTAAGAGCCTCTGGAAGGCTTTAAAGCCTAAAGAACAGTTCACAAAAGGCATACAGAAGATAAAAATAGTCCCGGGGTGAATAATGACCCACCTAGATTAAACAGAGTACTTTCCTCTGCTAAGAAAAGTTACGCTAGGGGTTTGCCCAGCTGGGGCCTCCCCCGGAAGCCAGGTGGGGTCAAGGAAGAGACAATAGGTGTAGCTACAGCCAGGAGTCACACCCAGGGCCCTCCTGACCCAGGGAACCAACAGGCACAGCAGGGACAAAGGGAACCTATTCCTCCCTGGCCCTGTGCAGGGCCAGGCAGTTTGAGTCAGCCCTAATGAGCTTATCAAGGATAAAAAAATGCAGGGAAGCTCCATGTAAAACCCCCAGGATACCCAACGCCTTCAAGAAAATGAGTACAGATACTGAAGAACTAACTAAATGAATGCCTCTTCTCCCTGCTATTATACCCAACATGGATCTGTTGAGAAAACAATTGATACAAATGGATAGTCTTCCCATACTGTTAGACCTTGTTTATGTTTGATTCGATATATAATTTTAATGCCTGAGTGCTTTACAGATGTGAAACCCATTGGAGAGGTATCAAGTACACCTGAAGAAACAAAGATGAAAAGCAAATTCACAAAAGGGTACCAGGGCCAGGTATGACTCTGAAATTCTTGGGAGCTTTATGGTTTCATAGGGCATGAGCGATATCCAGCAGGATGGTTGAGAAAAGCCTACAATGGCCTATAGGTGCCAAAGAGTAAACAGATATCTTATAAAAATAAAAAAAATACTCACCAAAAATGTGCAACTGTTAGATAAAAATTCCAGTCCCAGAGGTGGGTTGTGCCCCTATGAGCTATTGACCAGGGAAGCCCCCAAAACAATAAAGGCTATTGGCACTAATGTTGGTTGCTTACCAGAAGCAGATGGTAAGACTCTATTGCTGAAGACATGGCATCATGGGAGTACAGGAAAGAGAGTCACATCCTTCAGCTGGAACCAAGCTGAAGAGTCCCCATCACTGGAGGGCTGGCTGACCTTCATAGGGCCAGAGGGTGCTATGCAGATCAGGAGGAGAGAATGGTCTTAGAAGTTCTGCTTCATGATGGACCCCAGGCAAGATGTCCCCACTGGTGCAACAGTGGCTCGTCTAGTATGTGTACAACCAGCAAAGTTCCAGTTGGACTTAAGACCCTCTCCTAGGGGAGGAACACACATCTGATACTGTAAGTCAGGTTGACCAGGGGAAGTCACAGTCCCCAGTGGGGAAGCCACTACAATTGTTTTATTAGACGATTATGATGCACCTGCTACACTACTGTCCAAGCATTTGTGTTGGCATCCATAGGTTGGGTTCTTACAGCAGTCAATGTTTGTTTAGAGGTTCCTGCTTTTTCATATTTATGATTTTATTAGTAGGAGAAATGCCTCTGAAATGGTCCAATAGTCCGTTGAAAACAGACAATGAAAAGACCTGAGATCTCGATGTCTCTCCTCCGAAAGAAAGACTTGGACATAAAACGCATTTCTGAGGGAAAGGGAGGAGCCAGGGGAGTCAGCTGCCCCTCCCAACCAGCCAATCAGCTTTGGCTGTATAAGGGGGAGAGGCTAAGAGTAGAGGAGCAGGACACCCCAGGAGGCTGTCTCTCCCACTGTCACCAATCTTGGGCAGAGGTCGATGCTAGGATCCTGTATAGATATGAGGGAGTTGGGACACTGACAATCCTATAAGTAACAACCCCCACACACACACACCCATTTGCTCTGTAAGCAAGCCCAATTAAACTCGCTAGAAACTTCCAAACTGTGGTTTGGAGAAATTTCCTTATTTTGGGACTGTGGAAGAGGGAGGCAGGATGTGGCATGTGCATGTTCCTCCCAAAAGAAATCTTAGCAACACCACACTGGCCACCACTGACTGCCCCGTGTACCCGAGAAGGGGCAGAGTCCACCACTGGGTTAGGGTCTACCATCAAGCAGATGCAGGCCAAGCCAGGGAGAACTTCAATTTAAATTCTGGAGGTTGGGCCTCGGAAGATGGCTGAGTCAGTAAAGTGCTCACATCATAAGCATGATGACCTGACTTGGGAGTTCCAGCATCCATATGAAGAGCAGGTGGCATGTTTCTGTAATCCTGGTACTGAAGAAGCAGAGCTTCATGGACTCCTGAGGCTCGCTGCCCTGTCACCACCTCACCTACTCAGCTTGCTCCAAACCAGCGTGAGACACTATCTTGAAAAATAAGGTGGAGGCTGGGCGCGTTGGGCACTTGGGAGGCAGAAAGGCAGGTGGATTTCTGTGAGTTCAAGGCCAGCCTGGTCGATAGAGTGAGCTCTGGGCCAGCTAAGACTAAAGGGAGACCCTATATCAAAAAGACCAATAAATAAATAAATAAATAAATAAATTAAATAAATAAATAAGTAAGGTGGAGGGGGCTGGAGAGATGACTCAGTGCTTAACATCACTGGCTGCTCCTACAGAGGACCTGGGTTCAATTGCCAGCATCCACATGGTAGCTAATGACAGTTTGTAATTCCACTTCTAGGAAATCCAGTGCCCTTTTCTGGCCTCCACAGGCATCACATGCTTGGGTACACTTACATGCAGGCAAAACACCCAGGCACATAAAAATAAATAAATAAATAAATAAAATAAGGTGGAGATAGTGAATGAAGACCTCTCTGTCTTCCACATGTGCACTTGCAATATATATGTACACACACACACACACACACACACACACACACACACACAAACACTATTCTGGAGCTTTGTTCAGGATCATCCTCAGAGCCAACAGATGCCATCTTCAGAAGTTCAGCTGTGCCCGCTTGCAAACGATCATCCCAGCTGGGCTTGTTCGCTGTTGACCTTCCCTCATTGGCAGGAGCAGAGACCTCCATCCCAACATCCAGCTGCTCCTTACAACCTGTTGTGGGCAGTTTGGTCCTAACCCTGCTGGCCTAGAAGAAGTGTTAGAGCAGACAGGCTGGGAAGGACTCCGGAGGGAGGGTGCATTTGTGCAGCTATCATCCATGCTGTGTGAGAACTTTCAGTGTGGCCTTGGGTGGGAAGCACCCACTCTCCTCTAAGTAACCCCTCACCCATTGCTCTGGAAGTACTGCTTCCCCATGGTGAACTTTACTGAAATTGGACCTCGGGGACATTGTTTTAGTGACATGGGCCACAGAGAGAATGGGGCCCATCCAGGTTCTGGTGTGATGGATAAGGCCGCTCTGACAGCGAGAATTCCCCTGGGTCCTAGATACTTCGCTTTCTCTTTGTGACTGGAAAAGAATGAGGTCACCAGAGGTGACTTCCCTTCCTTTTCCCTTATTCGCTAAGTATGGCTGTATCTTTGTTTCCCAAATATGAACCAGTGCTTCTGTGGCCCTGTCACTCTCTCTGTGCCCCCCAACCCCTATCTGCCTCTTTCGTTCTCTCCAAGCTAATCTGAATCTTGAGCAACGTGTCTCTAGGAGATAGATGTTAGGGTTGGCTTTATTGCAGAACAGTACCCTAACTATGGGGTCTATTCATTCCTGCTGGCTGAGTCCCCAGGGACCATTTCAGTGAATGCACTTTCCAAGACCTACTTTCTTTGTCACTGTGTCCGTTCTGTAGGCTCCCCCATATCCCTTCCTAAAATTGTCTTCTTTTTTCCATAGGTTAGGTCGAAGTGATTTTCTGTTGCCCTTCCAAGAACATATATGGATCTGACATTTCTCTATCAGTTATCATTACTCTTGGTAGCAATGATAGAAAAGCAGCCTACAGAGGGTTAGGAAAAAAGAATATTACAGCTTAAGTATAAATTACTTTAAGGATAGCTGGGCCAAGGGGATTCATCAATATGAATGATGTTTAACAGAGGCTTCGTTTTGTCTCCTGAGTATTGTCTTCTTTCCCGGGAGACACATGAAGACTGAGTCCTCTAGCATTCTCTCAGGTTGGAGTCCTGTAGAAACAAGAGTGCTCCTCTGGCCTAGTGCTGCCGCTGAAGTTCTGATTTGGGACCCATTCTCAGCTCAGAGTCCATCACTGAAGACAGAAGGGTGCATGTCCCTGACTAACCAGGTTGAAGCACTTGCATACCCCTACCCTAGGGGGAACATCAGCTCCTCTCACGGCAAGTTCCCCAGGGTCAGAAACGTGGGTGCTTCTCCTAAGAAAGAGTGAGCGTCTCAGACACGCTGCAGAGTCTGTCAGGCTGCTGGCTGCAAACAGATAGCACTCAAAGGGTTTCTGTCCTTCTTTTTTCCTTTTTTTTTTTTTTCTTTTTTTTGTCTTTTTGAGACAGCATCTCCCTATAGCCCCAGCTGGCCTGGAGCTCACTCTGTAGACCAGGCTGGCCTTGAACTCACAGAGATCTGCCTGGGTCTGCCTCCCAAGTGCTAGGATTAAAGATGTGAGCCACCATGCTTAAAGACACTTCTTGGGGGCTGGAGAGATGGCCTAGCAGTTAAGAGCACTGACTGCTCTTGCAGAGGACCCAGGTTCGATCCCCAGTGCCCACACTGCGGCTAAGAACAATCTGTAACTCCAATTNAGAGAGAATGGGGCCCATCCAGGTTCTGGTGTGATGGATAAGGCCGCTCTGACAGCGAGAATTCCCCTGGGTCCTAGATACTTCGCTTTCTCTTTGTGACTGGAAAAGAATGAGGTCACCAGAGGTGACTTCCCTTCCTTTTCCCTTATTCGCTAAGTATGGCTGTATCTTTGTTTCCCAAATATGAACCAGTGCTTCTGTGGCCCTGTCACTCTCTCTGTGCCCCCCAACCCCTATCTGCCTCTTTCGTTCTCTCCAAGCTAATCTGAATCTTGAGCAACGTGTCTCTAGGAGATAGATGTTAGGGTTGGCTTTATTGCAGAACAGTACCCTAACTATGGGGTCTATTCATTCCTGCTGGCTGAGTCCCCAGGGACCATTTCAGTGAATGCACTTTCCAAGACCTACTTTCTTTGTCACTGTGTCCGTTCTGTAGGCTCCCCCATATCCCTTCCTAAAATTGTCTTCTTTTTTCCATAGGTTAGGTCGAAGTGATTTTCTGTTGCCCTTCCAAGAACATATATGGATCTGACATTTCTCTATCAGTTATCATTACTCTTGGTAGCAATGATAGAAAAGCAGCCTACAGAGGGTTAGGAAAAAAGAATATTACAGCTTAAGTATAAATTACTTTAAGGATAGCTGGGCCAAGGGGATTCATCAATATGAATGATGTTTAACAGAGGCTTCGTTTTGTCTCCTGAGTATTGTCTTCTTTCCCGGGAGACACATGAAGACTGAGTCCTCTAGCATTCTCTCAGGTTGGAGTCCTGTAGAAACAAGAGTGCTCCTCTGGCCTAGTGCTGCCGCTGAAGTTCTGATTTGGGACCCATTCTCAGCTCAGAGTCCATCACTGAAGACAGAAGGGTGCATGTCCCTGACTAACCAGGTTGAAGCACTTGCATACCCCTACCCTAGGGGGAACATCAGCTCCTCTCACGGCAAGTTCCCCAGGGTCAGAAACGTGGGTGCTTCTCCTAAGAAAGAGTGAGCGTCTCAGACACGCTGCAGAGTCTGTCAGGCTGCTGGCTGCAAACAGATAGCACTCAAAGGGTTTCTGTCCTTCTTTTTATTCCTTTTTTTTTTTTTTTTCTTTTTTTTGTCTTTTTGAGACAGCATCTCCCTATAGCGCCAGCTGGCCTGGAGCTCACTCTGTAGACCAGGCTGGCACCTTGAACTCACAGAGATCTGCCTGGGTCTGCCTCCCAAGTGCTAGGATTAAGATGTGAGACCACCATGCTTAAAGACACTTCTTGGGGGCTGGAGAGATGGCCTACGCAGTTAAAGAGCACTGACTGTCTCTTGCAGAGGACCCAGGTTCGATCCCCGTGCCCACACTGCGGCGTAAGAACAATCTGTAACTCCAATTCCAGGAGAACTCCAGTTCCAGGGGAATCCGACACCCCTTTCTTCCAAGCATTGCAACAACACGGGTGCACAACATACATGCAGACAGTATTTCATACTATAAATAAATAAATATTAAAAAATTTGTTTTTTTTTTATTTTAAAATTTATTTTCTGTATGTGTATGAATGTACTGTCTGCATGCAAGTCTGTGCACCGTGTCGTGCAAATGCCGCGGAGGTCAAAAGAGGGTCTCCGGATTTCCCTGGAACTGTAGTTCTCCCTGGAATTGGAGTTTCAAGAGGTTCTTGGCCGCCATATGGTGCTGGGGATCGAAACCCGGGTCCTCTGTAAGAGCGGGTCGTCGGCGCTCTTAACCGCTAGGCCATCTCTCCAGCCCTGTTTTTTTTTTTTTTTTTAAAGACACTTCTTAGCCACCATGTGGGTGCTGGGAATCAAACCCAGTCCTCTGCAAGAGCCGTTGGTACTCTTAACTGCTGAGCAATCTCTCCAGCTCCTCAAAGGTTTCTATTTCTATTTCTATTTTTATTGTGGCTCACAGTTGAGGACTCGGTCCATCATGGTAGAGGAGTCTGGATGGCAGGAACTTGAGACATCTGGTCACATTGCCTCTGCATGAGAATGTGCAGAGCAATGAGCGCTTGTGCTCAGCTAGCCTCCTCCTCCTTAAGCAGTCCAGTGCCCCAGCTCAGAGAATGGTGCTACCCACTTTGGGGGTAGGTCTTCCCCACTTCAATGAACATGATCGAAGTAGTCCCTCACAGGTATGCCCAGAGGCTAATCTAAAATAATCCACAGCAGGTGTGCCTTGAAGCTTATATCCTAAGTGATGCCAGATCCTGTCCAGTCGACAACATTAAGCATCACAATGATCACTGAAGTCAGTGGGCAAACTACTTAGAGTTGAGAGAAATCAATAAACTACTATTGACTACTAGAGCCAGAACAGTGGAGATCCATTACTGAAGAGCTGGTACTGTCCCAGATGGCTGTCCAGTGAGTGGGAGCTGTGGAGTTTGGTAAAAAGAACACAGCCAGTAGCAACTCCGATAGAAAGATTGGAGTAGGCAGAAAAGCCCTTCAACTCCTGTTTCTATTTACCCCTCTCCTACCTCTGTCCCCTGCTGGCCAAACCCAAGGGAAAGCCAGAGTGCAAAGCAGCCCAGCTGATGCAATTTACATGCAGCCTCCTACTGAGCAGAATAAATTAGAGTGGAGGCCAACAGACATAATCTCCAACTGGATGGGCTCTCAAGTCAAGGTTGTTTAATTCCTCTGCAATCGGGTGTCCTAGCCTGTAAGTGGAGTACAGGGAACTGCTTAGCAGACTGCCTGCCCTGAGAGAGCAGTACATTCCCATGAAAATTTTAATCTTTAAACTGGGTGTGGTGGCGCACGCCTTTAATCCTAGCACTTGGGAGGCAGAGGCAGGCGGATCTTTGTGAGTTCAAGGCCAGCCTGGTCTACAGAGTGAGTTCCAGGACAGCTGGGGCTACTGGGAGACCCTGTCTCAAAAAGACCAAGAAAAAAAAGGATGTTTTTAATCTTTTTGTCAAGGCACAGTATTCATTAGGGTAAAGACTGAACTGCTCATATATTCCAAAAATAATTGGCTAGTAGCTCTCTCCTTGGAGGAATAATTCACAGCTGATGCCACGAGCTTTCATCCTCTAGTGGTTAGGAGATGTTATAAGCCACGGTAAGACCTTGTCATCTTTTACAGAAAAACTATAGTTCATGGATTAGCATACCACCCAAACATCTGTGTCTATACCAACGTAACCTACCATAATAATTAGTACTGTTTAAATGCATGTATATCTAATTGCTTGTGCTTCATTAGTAGGATTGAAAGGTTATTCCTGGATAAACTGTCAGCCCATGAAAGGAAACAGTCTGAACTGCTCAGAGTCCAAACGACATCTCCAGAGACAGTAGTCCGTTTTGCTTCTCACCCACTTGTGCCCCTTTTCTAAGCCTAAGGAACAATCTGTGGAAGAGGGGGCGTGGTAGAATGTAAGGGCTGCAATTGGGGTGAATGGTGAAACTACAGCAATATAGTCTGGACTCTTATTTGATCAACATGATTATACATACAAGCCCCTCCAGCTGGATGGTGGGAGCCTTGGGCTGTGTGGGTTTGGGCATAGCTGCTTGCAGATTGGTTTTACATGAAGGATGCTTGTATTCACTACTTATTACTTATTGTTAAAGAAGAAATGCAAATAGAGCAGGAGCCAGGCAGATCTTTGTGAGTCAAGGCCAGCCTGGTCTACAGAAGTGAGTCTTCCAGGACAGCTGGGGCTACAAGGAAGATCCTGTCTTGAAAAGACCAAAAAAAAAAAAAATTCAAATAAAAAAATATTGAAGCCGGTGTGGTGGCGCACGCCTTTAATCCTAGCACTTGGGAGGCAGAGGCAGGCGGATCTTTGTCGAGTTCAAGGCCAAGCCTGGTCTACAGAGTGAGTTCCAGGACGGCTGGGCTACAAGGAAGACTTGTCTCAAAAAGACAAAAAAAAAAAATATATATATAATATATTGAAAAAAAAAAGACTGAGCTGCTGTAACAAATATACCCACAGTTACAAGGACTTGATAGACTATTATGATGATGCAACAGATTATTATTATTTCTTATTTCTGTGTAGTTTACAGTCAGTGTCACGTTGATGGATGGTTCTCCATCATTGTGGGTATTTAAAGAACTGGGCTCCCTCTTCCTTGAAGTTCCACTCCCCCCCCACATACAACTTTAGGGTGTCTGTCAGTGAAAAGGGAAACAAGGTAGATGATGCACACTTGCTTCTAAAAGCTTTGTTCTTGCTGGGCATGGTGGCGCACACCTTTAATCCCAGCACTCAGGAAGCAGAGGCAGGCGGAGCTCTGTGAGTTCAAGGGCAGCCTGGTCTACCAGAGCAAGCTCCAGCCAAGCGGGGATTAAAGGGAGACCCTGTCTCAAAAAGACAAAAAAAAAAAAAAAAAAAATGCAAACATAAATAATTTCCTCTTGAATTCCAAGGAAACAAAAATCACTCTAGCATTTCAGAGAAGGGATGTTATACTAGGGACTGGGCACATGTGTTTGAAGAGCTGGAGGAGGCAAAGGATAGGCAGTAATGTTACCCAGAGATGTCTCACTGTAGGAAGCCGCTACCACCCCAAGGCTGGAAAGGCAAAAAGAAAAATGACGCTCTCCAGGGCCCACGGGTGACAGTCATAAGTGGCTTGTGCCACCACCCTTAGAGCCACCATTGCTACTGCCCTGCAGGAACCCAGGAGCTCGCACTCTTGAGGCTGTAGTACAGACACCTAAAGTCACTTGCTACTCTTGTTGTCCCAGCCAGAGCCAGAGTTCATGAATGCCGTGCTGCTGACATTCCTGGAGTGCCTGCCACCAGCATCACTGCAGAAAGGAGCCTGCGTCTATCTACCTTGATGTTTTTGCTGCTAGCTGTTTCTCCTACCATTGCTGGAGAAAGAAATAAAGACTTCCCCTGAATAACAAACTCCTATCATCATTGGTACAAAATAACCTGGAGTCTATTGACAACGAGAGCAATAGAATTTATAGGCTTCTAGCTGTTCATGGGAGGAAACCCTGCCCTGAACATGTAAGATACCTTCTGATAGTCTGGGGTGGGTGGCTGGGTACATGGATGGAATAAAAGTGGGGAAAGGAAGAGACCATCTAGCACAGGTATCTTCTCTGCTTCCTGGCCACCATAAGGTAAGCAGCCTCTGCCACATGTTACCACTGTCACAATATTCTGTCTGGCCTTAAGATCAAAGCAATGGATTCATCTGGTCTTGGACTTCTGAAATAATGATCCAAAATAAATATTTCCTTTAATCGTTTCTGTCACATATTTGTCACAGCATGAAAAGTCCAACACACACGCACACACACACACACACACACACACACACACACACACAGAAAGAGAGAAAAGATTTATTTTGTGATGTTTTGATATATCTTCAGGAAGAGGAGTGTGACTTATCAGTGTATCTCAACTGACCCATACGATGTGTTGATCTGCCATGGAGATTCTAAGTCCAGGCAAGCTAGCCATAAACAGTACCCATCACATTGGCCATTCAAAGACACAGCCTTATTCTCTTTAGACCTATTTGACACAGCCACCACATCCTTTGCCCCCAACACTTCTCACTTCGTCCCACTCTTGCTGTTGCAGATCTGCCAGTGGTACAGAGTGCTTCAATGTGTTAACAAGCAGTGTTGCTGTTCTGGTGTGAATTTTCAGCTTACAGAATCACTATGGAAATAGGTTTACAGGCTGTTCTATAAGAATGTTTCCAGAAAGGTTGAACTGAGCAGGGAAGACTCACCTAGAATGTGGATGGCACCACCCCATGGGCTGGGGTCCTGGACTGAATAAAAAGGAGAAAGTGAGCTGAGCACCAGCCTTCACCTCTCTGCAATGTGGTCAGCTGCCTCATGTTCCTACTGCCCTGACTTCCCCACCATGAGAGATTGCACTTTCAAATTATCAGCTAAAATAAGTCCTTCCTCTGTAAGTTGCTTTACTGAAGTATTTTGTCACAGCAATGAGAAAAGTACAATAAACTTCTGAGAGTTGGGACTGGGAGATGGCTCAGCAGACCACCTGGGTTCCGTTCCCAGCATCCACACGATGGCTAACCATCATCCTTGACTCCAGTTCCAGGAGATTCGATGCCTTCTGCACTCCATAAGCATTTGCCATACATGCAAGCAAGATCATATACGTAAAATTTAAAAAAATTTAAATTTAAATTCTTGAGGAATGGGTGTGGTGGCACACGCTCTTAGTCCCAGCACTCAGGAGGCAGAGTCAGGCAGATCTCTGTGAGTTCAAAGCCAGCCTGGTGAGTGAGGTGGCAGAGGCAAACAGATCTTTGTGAGTTCAAGGCCAGCCTGATCTACAGAGTGAGTTTCAGGCCAGCTGGGACTACAAGGAGACCCTGTCTCAAAAAGACAAGAAAAACAATTTAATTCTTGAGAATTATAGAAGATAGATTCTTTTTTTTCGGTCTTTTTTGAGACAGGGTCTCCCTGTAGCACCAGCTGTCCTGGAACTCACTCTGTAGATCAGGCTGGCCTTGAACTCACAAAGATCTGTCTGCCTCTGCCACCCTAGTGCTAGGATTAAAGGCATGCGCCACCAATCTGGCAGAAGATAGATTCTTTAGACCAAGCACTGACCAATGGAGTGTTTGTGATGAAGGAAATATTCTACATCTACTGCATCTAGCAAGGTAGCTACTATGCATCACATGTGGTTAGTTGGCACTTGAAATGTGACTAGGACAAATAAAGGACTGAATTTTAAGTTCTGTTTAATTTAAATTTAATTAATTACATGGGTATAAGGTTGGATAATATGTCTATAAACTTTAAATTTGAGCCGTCAAGATGGCTCCAGGGGTAAAAGCACCTGCTGTCAATCTCAATGACCTGAATTCGATGTGGGACCCACATGATAGAAGGAAAGAACCAGATCCCATAAGATGTCCTCTGACACGCAGACCATGGCATGTACGTGTGTACAATTGCTTGGCTATACATTAAGTAAATAACTAAGTAAATAAATGTAATTTAAAAATTTAAACCAGAAGTTGGAGAGATAGCTCAGTAGTAAGAGCACTGGCTACTCTTGAGGAGGACCTGGGTTCAGTTTCCAGCACCCCTGGAGACTAACAACCCTCCTGTTCTAGGAGATCCACTGCCCTCTTCTGAACCTCATGGGATTATACAACATAGTTGCACTTTACATGCTGGCAAAACACTCATATACATAAAAATAAATAGGGCTGGAGAGATGGCCTAGCAGTTAAGAGCGCCGTCTGCTCTTGCAGAGGACCCGGGTTCCATCCCCAGCACCCAAATGGCAGCTGAGAGCTGTCTTCAACTCCACTTCCAGGGGAATCCGACGCCTTCTTCTGACCTCCACGGCATTGCATGACACAGGTGCACAAACCTACATGCAGACAGAACATTCATACACATGCAAGAATAAATAAAAAATTAAAAAAAAACATTAAAAAAATAAAAAATAAAAAATCTAATTAAAAAATAAAATAAAGATTTTAAACATATTTATTTTTATTTATTTATTAATATTTTTATTTATAGCTGGGTGTGGTGGTGCTCGCCTTTAATTCTAGCAGTTGGGAGGTAGAGGCAGCCAAATCTTTGTGAGTTCAAGGCCAGACTGGTCTACAGAGTGAGTTCCAAGACAGCTGGGGCTATAGGGAGACCCTGTCTCGAAAACACCAAAAAAATAAATAAATAAAAAATAAAATATATACCTCAGGGGTTAGAGACATAGCTCTGCAGTTAAGAGCACAGACTGCTCTTACAGAGGACCTGGGTTTGATTCCCAGGACCCACATGGCAGCTAACAACTGTATGTAACTCTAGTTCCAGGAGATCCTACTCCCTCTTGACCTCTGAAGGCATTGCATGACACAGGTGCACTTACATACAGGCAGGCAATACAATCATACACGTAATAAAAATAAAACATTAAAAAAAGAAACATATCTCAGTGCCAGCTGGGCATCTATAGAAAAATGTAATTGTTTTAGGGACCATTAATGGCTCAGGATAGAGTGCTTCAACAGCGGGGCCTCGCTGTTGGCACTGAGTGTAAAGGTGATGAACTGGATTAGAGGGAAGAGGAGCTGAAATTCACATGAGAACAGATACAACGTATGGAAGCATTTCAGTACCACCGGGTTCGGAATCACTTGCTACAGTCACATGCACTACCCAGGAGTCTCTACTGCCCCTTCCCTCTGGCCTGACACAGCAAGAGGTCTCAATAGAAATACTGCTCAGAGATTGCCCACTGACTTCTGAAAGCTCATTGCCAGTATCCGTCTGGTGGCTCGGTGTTTGGAAGAACACCCCTGGTCTCAGGCACTGGCAAAGTAGCCATGGCTATGTGGTCACTCATGCGAGAGGATGCTGTTATGACGCACAGGAAGCTCCCTGCCCCAACTCACCACTGGCAGTCCCATGAGAACCCCCTTTCCTCCTCCCTCCTCCCTAAAACCCACCCAGAGAAGCAATCACAAGGAATGGGGTACATATATAAGAGTTCCTCTCCACCCCCAGCTACCAGAGCCTTCATCTGCCTTTCAGGGGATAGGTGCTGGGAAACAGCTTGAGTCCAAGATGAAATTGCAAACAACATATTTGGATGAAATTTCGGGAACTAAGCATGACTGAAATTGTGGGCTCTGGACTGAGGCAGGGATGGCGGGAGGTGACAGGAATCAGCGTCCTTGATTCTCATGCTTATCTTTTCCTGTTTGCCCCGTCTTGTTTTTCCACCTTTGGACATCTTCACGCGTGTCCACATGCCCTGGCATACCTGGCAGCCCTTAGGACCTCTATCTGCCAGTCCAGGGTCAGACACACAGGGTCCAGTCTGGCTCAAGCTGGTGCAATAACTGCTGTGTCCTGGCAGTCTGGAACTTTGAATGGAAAGGCACAGGACTCTAGTTGTTAGAACAGAATGACATAGACAGGGATGCTCTGGGAGGAAACTCATGTGATCTCTTGCTGTGGGGCTCAGGGCCGGCACTTCCCTTCTGTGACAATTTCTTGGCTGTTCAACTCTGAGTCCCTGAGATACCCCATAACCCTCCTAATGTGTCCTCCCTGGCTGTCCCCAACTCCCTTCCTCCCCCCACCCCTTAAATTAGCCAGAGCTGGTTGCTCTGGCTTGCAGCCAGAGGCATCTCAACTAATAAAGGCTATTCAAGGTCAGAGATGGATGTGTGGTGGAAGGCAACTGCTAGCAGTCTGTACTCACTTGGAAGAACTTTTGAGTGGCCCCGAAGCACTTTAAAGGGAAGCTAGGTGAAGGAGCCAGACAGGCAAAAAGATTCTTTTTCTTTGCAGCAGACAGGGAAGACACACCAGGAGAGAGTGAGATGGAAAGGTGTTGATCCAATTACAACCGCATCATTTACTCTTCTCACTGTGTGTCCTTGGGCCAGTCATCTAAGCTTTCTGGTTTGCTCATTTGTAACTAGAACCTCAGTTAGAACATTGTTGTGAGGCTTAAGTGTCATAATACGTCTTAAGTACTAAGGACATTGCGTAGCAATACACTGCTAATATATTTTTCTTTTGGTGGTGCTGGTGATAGAACCAAGGGCCGCATGTTTCTTAGGCATGTGCTCTACCACTGAGCTATATCACTAATCCTTGTTCATAATGTCTTACTATTATTGTTCTCATATCATGGAGCACAGACAGAATCAAAGCACCACAGACAGACACTTGAGATAGCACATAGATACACTTCAGACCAGGGGCTCTTTCAACCCATCCAGACATGTGTACTTCTCTTTTTTAAAATTTTATTTATTTTTATGTGTATGAGTGTACTGTCTGCATGTAGGTTGGTGCACCCGTGTCGTGCAATGCCGAGGAGGTCAGAAGAGGGCGTCGGATTCCCCTGGAACTTGAGTTAAAGACGGTTCTTAGCTGCCATGTGGGTGCTGGGAATCGAACCCGGGTCCTCCACAAGAGCAGTCAGCTGGCGCTCTTAACGACTGAGCCACCTCTCCAGCCCCGACACGTGTAGTTCTAAAGCTGGGGGAGTGAGCTCTGTATCTTCCTGGGAGAGAGTGGTAGTTGTGGAAACGGAGCATCCTAAGATCAGAACATGAGGAGAGTCCCGGAAATGGGATTGACTCCCAAAGCTTAGGATGGTGGGACTGGATCCAAGCCCCAAGTCTGAGGTGTCCACTTAGATACATGTGCCCGTGGCTGAAGTACACTAAAAGGTTGCACCCAACCAGGAAAATTGATCTTTGTACAGGCTGTATGGGTGATATGATACATACACTAGGGATTGCCATGTGGTAGGCTCAGAGGTTAGGAGAGTGGTTTAAATCAGGGATCCAGGATGAGTGGATGGTGTGCTCCATATGACCTTGGGTAAGTCATTTGATCTCTTGAGCTCCAATGTTTTCAACATTAAAATTATTTCAGTTCTAGTACCTTCACCACGAGGTTAGTATAAGGATCTGAAAGCATTATCTATGAAAAGCAGAATCATTCAACACATATTAGCTGCCACACTGACCACCATTAATAGTTCTGTAGAACAAGAGTGTGGACTATTATGATTTTTTTTTTCTATTTTTTATTTTATTTTTTTTTTTTAAAAATCTTTTTTTTATTATTTTTTATTTTTGTATGTGGTATGAATGTCACTGTATCTGCATGCCAGGTCTGTGCACCCATGTCGTGCCATGCCGCGGAGGTCAGACGAGGGTCTGGATTCCCCTGGAACTGGAGTTCTCCTGGAATTGGAGTTACAGACGGTTCTTAGCCGCCATGTGGGTGCTGGGGATCGAACCCGGGTCCTCTGCAAGAGCGTCGGTGCTCTTAACCGCTAGGCTATCTCTCCAGCCCCTTTTTTTTTTCTATTTTGAGACAAGGTCTCACTATGTAGCCCTGGCTGGCCTGGAACTCACTATATAGACCACATATGACTAAAACTCACAGAAGTCCATCTACCTGTGCCTCTGGAGTACTGAGATTAAAGGTGTGTGCCATCATGCCTAATAGTATCAGTGAATTCTCAAGATGGAGAACTGGTCCACGGGGGCCCTGGTTGTGCTCAAACTTTGGATCTCAGCTTCCTTCCTTCTCATTAGATTGGACCAGAGCTACACATTCCCACAGCTGTTCCAAGCCAAGCAAAGCCATGCACAGGGGCTGGATTCATGGGCATATGAACTACAGGTACGTAAGAGTGCCAACCTTCATTCAAATTTGTGCTGTTGCGGTCTTGAAATTCTTAATTTATTTTTATTTTTATTTTTGGTCTTTTGGAGACAGGGACTCCCTGTATCCCAGCTGGCCTGGAACTCACAGAGATCCACCTGCTTTTTCCTCCTGAGTGGAAATTCTTGATTTTTTTTTTTTTCTTTTTGAGACAGGGTCTCCCTTTAGTCCCAGCTGGCCTGGAGCTCATTATGTACACCAGGCGGGCCTTGAACTCACAAAGATCCACATGCCTGTGCCTCCCAAGTGCTAGGATTAAAGGCGTGCGCCACCACACCCGGCTTTTTTTTTAAAATACAGTAATTGTTTTTTTATAACATTTTTTTCTTTATTTTTTATCTCATGTGTATGAGTGTTATTTTTTTTTAATTTTTTTAAATTTATTTCTGTACGTGTATGAATGTACTGTCTGCATGCAGGTTTGTGCACCCGTGTCGTGCAATGCCGCAGAGGTCAGAAGAGGGCGTCAGATTCCCCTGGAACTGGAGTTCTCTTGGAATTGGAGTTTCAGACCGTTCTCAGCCGCCATGTGGGTGCTGGGATCGAACCCAGGTCCTCTGCAAGAGCTATCAGTGCTCTTAACCGCTAGGCCATCTCTCCAGCCCCTGTGTATGAGTGTTATGTCTGCATGTGTTTAAATGCACCCATGTCGTGCAATGCCTGAGAAGGACAGACAGTTACAGACAGTTGTTAGCTGCCATGTGGGTGCTTCTGTAAGAAGGTCTTCTGTAAGAACAACCAGTGCTCTTAATCACTGAGCCATTTCTCCAGCCCTAGAAATTCTTGATTTTTTTATTTATTTATTTATTTATTTATTTATTTATTTTTGGTTTTTTCGAGACAGGGTCTCCCTGTAGCCCCAGCTGTCCTGGAACTCACTCTGTAGACCAGGCTGGCTTTGAACTCACAAAGATCTGCCTGCCTCTGCCTCCCGAGTGCTAGGATTAAAGGCGTGCGCCACCACGCCCGGCTTGAAATTCTTGATTTTTAAACAAAGGCTCCACACTTATATTTTCACTGGGCTCTTGATGTTAGGGTTTTTTTTCCTGCTCTCAGCCCAATGTGTGGTTACTTTTAGCTAGCCAAGTTCCTCTCAGTTTTCTGTGAAGTTTTTCTCTTTTTATAGACTGACTGGTGATTTGTGTTTAGTATTTTATCTTTATAATGTGTGGATTTTTGCTAGACTTGGTGGCACATGCTTATAATCCCAATATTTGGGAAGCTGAGGCAGGAGGATCAGGAGTTTGAGGCTAGTCTGTACTACTTAGAGAACTCCAGGACAACTTAGGTTATATAATAAGACCCCATCACAAAGCAAAACAAAGCAAGACAGGACAACTTGTGGGAGTCAGTTCTTTCTTACTATGTGGGTTGTAGGGACTGAGCTCAGGTTGTCAGCCTCGGCAGGAAGTACTTTCACTTGGTGAACCATCTGGCTGACTCTGTTTTACATATATTATACACATACACCTGGTTTTCTTAATGTATTTTGGTCATCTTCCCAAGAAAACTTACACTTTTCTACAAAGTCATTTTAATGCTCATTTTCCACATTTTCCACTTCTTGTGTATGTGCGGTGTGTGTGTGTGTGTGTGTGTGTGTGCATTTGCACATGTGTTCTTGTAGATGTGTGCATGCATGCATGCATGTGCACATATATCTGTGTGGAAAGCCAGAGGTCAACATCAGGGGTCTTCCTCAGTCACTCTCCACCTTATTATTGAGACAGGGTCTCTTACTCAAGTGGGAGCTCATCAATTCACTGGGCTAGATCGCTCATGAGTGCTAGGAATCTGCCTGTCTCCCAGGGTTAGGGTGACAGATGTATACCACTAGGTCTTATTTTTTTACATGGGTGCTGGGGCTCCCAACTGAGGTCTTCATGCTTGATTTTCGACCGAACCATGTCTCCAGCCCCCATGTTTTCCATGTCATGGATGAACTCTAGTTTATTTATCCAAGCAATTTGCTCTTGTCAGAGTTCGAAGTATGGCTTACAGCGTTCCATTACTATAAATCATGGTGCAAAGAACACTCTATGGCTAAGCATTAGCTAATGTCTCTGGAAGGCGAGCTCCTCCATCAAATGATGAAACATGTTTAAGAATTTTCCATCAAGTTTTCAACCATGAAATATATCCTTATGGTTAAATTTCAAAGTGCATGAAAGAGCAACAGCAACAACTCTTCTCTTCTCTATAAGTCTTCCAGCCATCCATTTCCCTCCACAGAGGTGGCTAGCACTACCAGTCCTTGGGAACCTAAGACATTATACTGCTCTCCAAAGCCTATGAGATTGTAGGTCTCATAACAGTTTTGCTATAGCAATAGTTTTTTGGTTTTTTTTTTTTTGCTATAGTTGTGTGTGTGTGATATGCTGTGTGTGTGACATGCATGTGTGTATGTGTGTCATGCGTGGGCATGTGGAGTTACATCAGTGTCTTCCTTGATCTTTCTTCAAGGTCTCTCTCTGAACCTGGAGCTCACAGGTTGGCTAGGCTGTGTGACCAGGGAGGCCCCTGGGGTTTCTCTGGTCCCTGCCTCCCATCACTGACATTACAGGCACAATGGCACACCCAGCCTTTTACATAGGTTCTGGGAATCTGAACTCAGGTCCTCATGCTTTTCAGAAAGCTCTTCCCCTACTGAGCCCCCTCCCCAACCTCAGCTTGGTAATTTTCTTAACATTTAAATTTTGATTACAAATGAAAAGTCAGGTCTAGAGAGATGGCTCAGCAGTTAAGAGCACTGGCTACTCTTGCAGAAGACCTGGTTCAGTTCCCACCACTTACATGGCAGCTAACAACCATCCATAATTTCAGTTGCAGGGGATCTGACGCCCTCTTCTGACCTCTGAGGGAATTACATGACATGGGTTGCACTTAGATGCGTGCAGGCAGTACACTCATACACATAAAATAAAAATAATAAATTTTTTATTAAAAATTTTAAAAAGTCAGACAGGCATGGTGGTGCATGCTTTTTGTAAGGTTATGGCGCGCTCCCCCGGAAATGAAAGGCCACGAGGTTTAAGCTCTTCGGAGCAAAGTTTAATTCAGGGTAGCCGGGGCTAGGCTCAGGGGAAAGATAGAGCCAAGCACAGAATGGCGTCTGGCTTGGGAATTTAAGGGAGAAGGTGGGAGTGGGATTCAGTGAGTGGGGTGGGTAGAAAGGCAAGGCGGAAAATTCCTGAATAATCGGTGGTGGCCTGCTTTAGCACAGCCAAAGGCTAGCCTGGTAGAGCAGGTCCTTGGGCAATATGGATCTTAGGTGTTTCTGCATTCCAGTGGACTTCTGGAGCTCACACCCTGACACCTTTAATCCCAGCATTCAGGAGGCAGAGGAAGGTAGACCTCTGTGAGTTCCAGGCCAGCTGGGACTAAAGGGAGACACTGTGTCAAGAAGACAAAAAAAAAAAAAAAAGCCGGGCGGGGTAAAGAAATACACACACACACAACACACACACTCATCACACATACACCACACAAACCTGGCTCCTGGCCCTCACAACATGATACTTTGCACAGCCTTGAGATTCTGTCAGCAAGGCTATCAAGTATGGGTTTTGACCTTGAAAACTCTAAGTCAAAAATAAGTCTTTGGGGGCTGGAGAGATGGCTCAACAGTTGAGAGCACAACTAGCTGCTCTTTCAGAGGAACCCAGATTCTATTCCCAGCGTCCACATGGCAGCTCACAACTATCTATAACTCCAGTTTCAGGGGATGGGATATCGTCTTCTGGCCTTGTGGGCACAAGTGCGCTTAAAACACATGCAGGCCATACACCTCATACAATCAATAAAATTAAAATGATTTTAAAAAATGAAATGGACTGGGTGTGGTGGTGCGCACGCCTTTAATCCTAGCAACTCATAAAGGCAAGAGACAGGCAAATTTTGTGCTTTTCGAGGCCAGCCTGGTCTACACGTGAGTTCCAGACAGCTGGGGGCTACAGGAGCACCCTGCCATGAAAATAACAAAAAAAAAAAAAAAAAGGGCATTTATTTCTTTATAATTTACGACCTTGAGTATTTGGTAGTATAAATGCAAACCAATGCACAGTATATTAGATCATCCTTCTTTTCCATGTTTTAGTTGGGAGACATTGTTGACAGAAATCACCAAGAAAAAAGTGAAAAAACGAGAAAACGTTTGCTGTTAATAATCCCATAAATATATGGAATATCTTTATTGGGTAAGTCTTTATTTTATTTTTATTTAGTTTATATTTTTTGCTTTTTCAGACAGGTCCGTCTGTAGCCCAGTGTAGCCCCAAGCTGGTCTGGGAAATCGTCCCTCTGGGAGACCAGGCTGCCTTGAACTCACAAGAATCTGTCTGGCTTCTTCTTTGCCTCCCAATCGCTAGAATAGAAAGGGCCCTGCGCTCACCATGGCAGCTATTGGTAAGTTCTTAAATGAGATTGAGCCCTGCCAGCTAACTCTCCTACCAAACTCCGACAGCATATGTACATGGTTATTTCCTACATTTTTCATCTACACTGGGCATTATCTAGTTCTAAATTTTTCAGTTCAATCGAAAAATTGCGTTGTGTTGATTGATGTCTTAAAACTTTTTGTTTGGAAGACAGGTCTCCCTTTTAGTCCCAGCATGGCCTGGACCTCAGCTATGGTAAACTAGGTGGCCTTGAGACTACAGAGGATCATGCTTGACTCTCGCCTCCGAGAGAGTGTGGATATAGGCGTGCACCACCATCCCCCAGCCCCCTATTATAGGTAACTTTTTTTGTCCGTGTGTGTTACAGGAGTTGACAGCATCTTTTCTCATATCTGTGTATGACCTTTAGTTTATTTAATTTATTTATTTATTTGGATTAATATATGCAAGTTTGTTTATACTTTAGAGTTTTAACAAAGATTATCTTTTTATTTATTTAATTGGTAGTTATTTTTTGTTTGTTTTGTCTTTGTTGAGTTGAGACACTGGTCGCCGTGGAGCCGCCAGTGTCCTGGGAACTCACTCTGAGACCCCAGGATGCTGGCCTTGAATTCACAAGATCCACCTTGTAGTATTTCTTAATATGCTATAGATAAAATATTTTGTCTATCATATAGGTAGGAAATATTTTTCTCTGTTTTTCTTATTCTCTGTGTGTACATCAGGCTAGCCCACAGCTTCCAGTGAGTCTCCCATCTCTGCCTTTCTTTCCATAGGAAAATTGGGGTTATAGAGATAGCAGCATGTTCTGGGGATCTGAACTCGAAGAATTTATAACAGACGGGCAAGCACCTACTTGGATTTACTGAGTCACTCCTTAAAGTCCCTGCAGTCTGTAGTTTCATTACGCATCTTTTTCTTAAAATATTTTTAAACTCTATTAGGTCAATACGAAATGAATGGTGGTGAAAGGTAGTAGGTGTTTGGTATAATGAGTGCAGAGTCCCGAGGCCAGAAGATGGGTATTGGGACCCTTGGAGCTGGGGATTAGAAGGTGGTTAGAATGCGCTGAACACTGGGTCGGGACTGAAACTCAGGGCCCTCTACCACGAGCAGTAGAGCTTTACTGCTGAACATCTTCCAGCCCCTTGAGTGTTATTTAGGATTTTTTTTTCACACAGATCTACCTTATTTTACATACTAAGCCTTTTATCAATCTCTGCATTTTCTGCCGTTTGGTTGTTTGTTGACAAAGTCCTTATTGTGGGCCCAGGCTGGCCTCCAAATCTCAACCAGTTGGGATTATACATATGACCCTACACCCTGCTCCTTCTGATAATTTTAGTTTTATTTTGTATGGTCAGATCTTTGCTCAGTCTGGAATTTATTTATTTTTTAATTTTTTATTTATTTTTTGGTCTTTTCGAGACAGGGTCTCCCTGTAGCCCCAGCTGTCTTGGAACTCACTCTGTAGACCATGCTGGCCTTTAACTCACAAAATCAGCCTGCTTTCTGCCTCTCAAGTGCTAGGATTAAAGGTGTGCGACACCACGCCCAGCTGGAATTTATTTTTATGTATGTTGTAAGGTAGATTTCTAATGGCTTTTTTCCTGTTTGTTTTCCCATCTATTCCTGATTTTTTTTTTTTCATGATCCAAATGAAAATAACCTGATGGAAATTCCCCCACAGGGGATTATTGGAAGTTTTTTTTTAAAAATTATTTTTTATGTGTTGATGTACTGTTTGCATGTAGGTTGGTGCACCCCTATGCGTGCAATGCATGGAGGTCAGAGAGGGTTCGGACTTCCCCTGGACTGGAGTTAAAGATGGTTCTTAGCACCATGTGGGTGCTGGGAATCAAACCCAGGTCCTCTGCAAGAGCAGTCGGTGCTCTTAACCACTGAGCCATCTCTCTAGCCCTTAGGGTTAGAAGTTTTATAGGACCAATGTAAGCTAGTGAGAATTTCTCTTTGAAAATGTTCCACATCCAGTGTATTCTGGCCATACATTGGCGCTAGAACTACAAGTGCTGAACTGTTGCTATCTAGGACTGCATTTGCTGTAATTTGTAATTTAGTTTCTAGGGAAATGAAGGCTGAAGAAGTGAAGGATGGTAACTGATGAAGTTGTGTGACATCTCTGAGGGCAGGGTGTGAAGAGCTATAGGTAGGAAAAAAAAAAGAGCCTGGAATAAAATGTGTGAAAAAGGAGGAAGAGACGGGGTTTGATNTTTGATTGCATAATGGAAATGTTTCAGGTAGGGAGAGATCTCTCATTAAATAACCCAGTTCCGGGTTGGCTAGATGGCTCAGTGGGGAAAGGCATCTGTCACCAAGCCTTCACGACCTGAGTTTGATCCCACACAGTGGAAGGAAAGAACCAACTCCTGGAAGTTGTCTTCTACTCTCTACCTGTGCACCATGGCACACATATACACACAAATAAATGAAGAAATGTGATAAAATGATTTTAAAATATTGTATTTATTATTTCTATTTTAACTAAGTGTATTGCCTGCATTGATGTAAGTGCACCCATGTCATGCAATACCTGGAGGGGCCAGAAGAGGACACTGGAGTGCCTAGAACTGAAATTACAGGATGGTTATTAGCTGTCATGTGGGTGCTGGGAACTGAATCCAGGTTCTCTGTGAGAGCAGCCAATGCTCTTAACTGCTGAGCCCTAAAAATGATTCTTTTTTTCTGCAGTCACCCCACCCCCCCTTTTTTTTTGTCTTTTTGAGACAGGGTCTCCCTATAGCCCCAGCTGGCCTGGAACTCATTCTGTAGACCAGGCTGGCCTTGAACTCACAGAGATATGCCTGACTCTGCCTCCTGAGTGCTAAGATTAAAGGCCTGCACCACCACGCCAGCTTAAAGATGGTCCTTAGCCACCAGGTGGGTGCTGGGAATCTAACCTGGGTCTTATGCAAGAGCAGTCGGCACTCAACCACTGAGCTATCTCTCCAGCCCCTAAAAATGATTTTTAAAACCAAAACCCAGTTCCACTCCCCTACCTCCCATACCCAACAGTTGCAGGTCCTCAACTGAGCAGGGCTGTAAACAGGTAAGAGTGATAAAATACTAAAACACTAACAAATGGTAAAGAGTAATTGCAACGAAGAGTAAAACATCCTTGGCACGATATAAACTCATCAGGACACCATCATGACCATTGATAAATGAGCCTCCTGAAATAGCCACCTCTGAGAAACATCAGCAATGCTCTCCGTTACTTCGCCCACATTGCAGCAGACAGCAGCACGTTCATTCTCCATGAGGAACTCAGGGCTTTAGAGGAATCAGTTTATCTTTATCCTAAATTACTCACTTGTTAGTGCTTCAACAATCTAGCCTTCACTTTAGCTTCTTGTTTAGAACTTTATGTAGGAATAGTAGTTTATTGAGGGGGCTGGAGAGATGGCTCAGAGGTTAAGAGCACTGACTGCTCTTTCAGAGAACCCGGGTTTGATTCTCAGCACCCACATGGCAGCTAAGAGCCATCTTGGACTGGGCGTGGTGGTGTACGCCTTTAATCCCAGCGCTCAGGAGGCAGAGGCAGGTGGATTTCTGTGAGTTCAAGGCCAGCCTGATCTACATAGTGAGCTCCAGGACACCTGGGACTAAAGGGAGACCCTGTCTCACCAAAACAAACAAACAAAAAAGTTTGCTGATTACACTGCAAGACAGTAGGCTGGCTGATAACTAGTGTCCACCTGCCCATTTTGGCATTACTGTTTATGCGTTATAATCTTTCTATTATGTGCAAAGGGTTTGGTTCCCTTAAAAGTTCCAGAACCTTGGGGCTAGAGAGATGACCTAGCAGTTAAGAGTGCTGACTGCTCTTGCAGAGGACCCAGGTTCGATCTCCAGCACGCTCATGGTGCCTGAGAACCATCTGTAACTCCAATTCCAGAAGAACTCCAGTTCCAGGGGAATCCAACACCCTCTTCTGACCTCCGAGGCATTGCATGACATGGGTGCACAAACCTACATGCAGACAGTACATTCATACAAATAAATAAATAATAAATAAATAAATAAAATAAAATAAAATAAAATAAAAAAAAAAAAAAAGAAGTGCACTAGTGGCCAAAGAGGTGTGTGTGTGTGTGTGTGTGTGTGTGTGTATGTGCACCCAGAAAAAAAAATCATCTAATTGGATATATGGCCCGCTCCTTTGAAGGGTAGGATGCATGACTGAAACTGCAAGCATATCGCCCCCCATAGTAATGGAAGACATTATAGGCTCCATTAAAAAGCCATAATGGCAGGATTAAGATACTATCCAAGCTGTTATGTTTGTGTCCATAGAGTAACTGGATACAATAGTTAATGTTTATTTAGATGTCTGTTCTTTTGACTATTTGTGTTTTATTTAGTAGAGATTAAAAATGGGAGACTCCAGATGAGCCAATGGCCAGAGCCCATGTGAGGACTGGATTTACATAGGGGGAAGGGAGCTGCTACCTGGTATGTAAGTTATTTCCATTCACTTTGTAGGCAAGCCTGAGTAAACTGGTTAGATTTCCCTGAACTGTGGTTTGGAGAGCATTTCTTCTGGGTCTTGAGAACCCAGGGATGGGGGAAGGCAAGAAACATGTGCTTAAGCATCTCCAAGGTGGAATCTTAATTACATGGGCTACATGCATTTTTCATGGTGGCACAGATTTTAAGGATAATTTGGCTGTAATGCTATTCAAGCTCACTCTTCCCTGCAATTATTCTAGTTAAGGGACCTATCTACATAATACCAAATGCCTCATTATTTTTTTCTTATTATGACTTCATTGGAAAGCTAAAAATAAACAAAAGCAATATATTGCTAAAGCATTTTCTTGTTGGAGGCCTCTTGTGCCATTCAACTTTCCAATGCAGTTTCCCAAGTTGATTCTATTTTGGGAAATGGGATCCTCTTTTATGAATTAATCACTAAGGAAAAGGTCAAACATCTCCAGATTCAGTGTATTTTTTATTACTATCTAGGCTGCTGTAGCCAGTAATATTTTCATGGTGATTCATTCACACAATGAAGAAATAGAAAATCTGGAAAAGGCAATCTCTTTATCTCTGGCTCAACATTTTTTCACTTGGCTTCTGTATTAGTCAAGGTTCTCTAAAGAAACAGAATC
>VZQC01009822.1:1988479-2003477 GCA_009823505.1 Rhizomys pruinosus
ATTTGACCAAGCTGGCCTTGAACTCACAAAGATCTGCCTGCCTCTGCCTCTTGAGTGCTGGGATTAAAGGCGTGTGGCACCACCACGCTTCAGAACCATTTTGGCTATTTGGGTATGTCTTTAAGTTTCCATATGAATTTTATTTATTATTTTTATTTTATGTGTATGAATGTATTGCCTGCATGTGTGCAAGTGCACCTGTGTCATGCAGTGCCTGCAAAGGTCAGAAGAAATTGTCGGATCCCCTGGAACTGGAGTTACAGATGGTTGTTAGCTCCATGTGGGTGCTAGGACTCAAACCCTGGTCCTCTGCAAGAGCAGCCAGTGCTCTTAACTGCTGAGCCATCTCTCCAGCACCCCCATATGAATTTTATATTCCATTAATTTCACATTAAATCTTATTGACTTTTTATTACAATGCATTGAATTTGTAAGTTTATTAATGACAAAATTGTTTCTATTGTCTTTTGAAATTCAAGTATGTGGGGGCTGGAGAGATGGCCTAGCAGTTAAGAGTGCTGACTGCTCTTGCAGAGGACCCAGGTTCGATCCCCAGCCCCCACATGGTGGCTGAGAACCATCTTTAACTCCAGTTCCAGGGGAATCTGATGCCCTCTTCTGACCTCCTTGGCATTGCATGACACGGGTGCACAAACCTACATGCAGACAGTACATTCACTTTTTATGTAAAAAGTAAATAAAATTTAAAAAATATATTAAAAAAAGAAATTCAAATATGTGAAGAAAAGTGCACAGGGACACTCAATAGCCAAAGTGAAGGACTACACTAGTTTGGCCACTCTTCTGGACTTTGCCGAGCAGGAAGCCTGCAATTCACATTTCTTTGCCAAAACAGGCTCCTGTAGTGGGTAGTAGGAGAGAGAAGACTGGCTTCCTTCCCTGGGTTTTCTGAGCTTGTGAACATCACACAACAACCCCCTCTTCACCCTGGCCTCGGCGGTTGCCACCTGTGGGTTTATCCGAATCCAGTGGGCAGCCTTTCCAAGGAACCTCATCCTGCTTCACCCAAAAAATAACAGCAGCAGCTTGCCAGGTAGTTCCCCTCCTTGGAGATTTGAGTTCCACTTGCAGGGCCCCTCAGCTAAGCTGGAATCTTAATAATTTAAAGACCTTCCCTTTGTTCTCCCAGAGTAGGGGGTGGTGGCCACTTCCTGGAATTGCTGTTTCCAAGATCTGAATAGCTTTTCTCTGGCTGCATTTTATCGCCGATCCAACCTCAGAGCCATGCAGTGGGTATGTTTGTCTGCACATGCTCAAAGCTTAGCCAAAGCTTCTATCATTTCATGGAGAGAGACGAGGAAGCTGGCCCACAGAGCAATTCAGTAGCCTTCCCTTGGTGGCATAGAGCTGGTGACAGAGCCAGACTTTGGTGGGTATATTTCTCATATGGTTCAGTTTCCTGGTGCAATCATACCCTGCAGCTACTTGTGTGGACCACATCTTATTTCAAGCAGGTTAACTTCCAAGGTGGTGTATTTAACCACCTTGCTTCCACAGGGAAGGAAGGAGAGATTGAGAGAGAGTGGGGGAAGGGAGGCATGGAGGAAGGAATTGAGAGACCTGTGCATTGTTAAAACCATGGACACTGGTGGCAAATTTAGTTAATATCCCAGAACCACCTTTTGTGACTTACAACTTACGTCAACTAATGGATTCTTCTGCTTCTGTTAGACTCCATTTCTTCATCCACAAAATGTATAAAAAATACATAATATGTAGGGATACTCTTATTTAATCCAATCAAGACAATTTTTAAAAAATACACCAGTTTATAATCTATGACTGCCCCCTAGAGGTAAAGTTAAAATACTGGCTCTATTGTTAAACACAATCCCTGAACTGACCAGCCAAAAAGCCAGTGGTTTCTGTCAGCCAAGCCTGTTCACACTGTCAGCAGTGTTTCTTATCTCTGATTTGCAAGCACAGGCTTCCTCCAGGGGATTAAGAAGAGTTGGAGGGCTGGAGAGATGGCTCAGTGTTTAGGAACACTGGCTGCTTTTGCAGAGGACCCAGGTTTGGTTCCCAGCATTCACATGGTGGCCAATGTCAATAACATCAGTACGAGGGATCCAACACTATCTTCTTACATCTGTGAGAATTGCATGCATGTGGTACACTTACAAACACACAATAAAAATACTCCTATCATACACATAAAAATAAAAAAAGAACCCAGTCCCATGGACATTTACTCGACAATAATAAAAACCACCATAACCACACATAAAAATGTCTGAAGCTTCATAGCTTTACAGATAAGTTTCCCATACTTTTCTCTCTTTTTTTTTTTTTTTGTCTTTTTTGAGACAGGGTCTCCCTGCACCCCCTAACTCACTTTGGAGACCAGACTGGCCTTGAACTCACAGAGATCCACCTGCCTCTGCCTCCAGGAGTGCTGGGATTAAAGGTGTGTACACCACACCCAGCCAAAGTTTCCCATACTTTACAACAAATAACTAACTAAACAAAAAACAGGGGAATGAATGTGGCCTTAATTGGTCTTATTAGAATAACAGTGGTCCACGATCCTATTTTATTTTATTTTATTTATTGGTCTTTTTGAATCAGGGTCTCCCTTTAGTCCTAGCTGGCCGGAGCTCACTCTGTAGACCAGGCTTGGTTTGAAACTCACGAGAATCTGCCTGCCTCTGCTTCCTGAGTGCTGGGATTAAAGGCATGTACTACCATGCCTGGCCACAATCCTGTATATTTAAACTTACATGAGTTTTGAGGTGCTGCTGTTACAGAGGACTTGAGTTTGGGTCTCCTTTGGCAGGTCACAGCCACCTGTAACTTCAGCTGCAGGGGATCCTTTGGCCCTTGTGGGTACCTGTGCTCACAGCACATGCACACACACACACACACACAGACATAATTTAAAAATTTTTTGAACTTGTATGAGTTTAGAGTCTAGGAGGTGTGTGTCTTAGACATCCCAGTACATCCAGTACTATCTCCGAAAAATCAAGTACCTCTGTGACAAAATATTTTTATTATTATTTTTCTTGTGTGTGTGTATCAGTGTTTTGCCTGCATGTGTGTAAGTGCACCCATGTTTTGAAATGTTGTGGAGGTCAGAAGAGGGTGTCGGATCCCCTGGAACTGGAGTTACTGACACCTTTCTTAGCAGCCATGTGGGTGCTGGGGATCAAATCCAGTTCTTCTGCAAGAGCAGCCAGTGCTCTTAACTGCTGAGCCATCTCTCCAGCCCCAATAAAATATTTTTAAAGTTTTTGGTTATGTTATATGTATATGAGTGTATGTGTTCATATATGTATGTGTGTATGTGTTCAATTATGTATGTGTGTGTATGTGTTCATATAGTATGTGTGTATGTGTTCATATATGTATGTGTGCAAGTGTTCATATATGTATGTGTGTGTTCATATACGTATGTGTGCATGTGTTCATATACGTATGTGTGTATGTGTTCATATACGTTGGTGGTATTGTTTATTAGTGTAGTGTGTATGTGTTAATATATGTATGTGTACATTATATATGTGAATATTGTGATATATATATAACATATATTATGTGTGTATGTGTTCATATATGTATGTGTATGCTGGTGCCTGGGGAGGCCAGATGAAGACAGCAGATCTGACCATTAGAATGGAGATACAGCCAGGCATGGTGGCGACACGCCTTTAATCCTAGCACTCAGGAGGCAGAGGCAGGCTGATCTCTGTGAGTTCAAGGCCAGCCTGGTCTACAGAGTGAGTTCCAGGACAGCTGGGGCTACAGGGAGACCCTGTCTCAAAAAGACCAAAACAAAAACAAAAAACAAAAACAGAATGGAGATACAGCACCACACAGTGATTATGGCTTCAAATTGACCACAATTCCCACAAAGACAGCTAGATTGCAACTAGAATACAAAGCAAGAGACGTAGAAGATGTTGTCAGCTCCCAGAGAGGTCCAGCAGATGCCCAACATCCAAGTCCTGTTGTCCCTTGCCCACAAGGTATGTGCCACTTTCCCAGAAAACGAGATGTGTGGGGATCACTTTAGTTCATGGATGCGTTAGCCTCTCTTTCCCATGAATATTCCCTACCATTCTGCTTGTATAAGCAAAGGGCCTGCAGGCCCACTGACAACCTCCAAACACATACCACAAACGCTGCATGCGCAACACCCCCATTCATCTTTGCTCTCCAGTTTCCAAGGAAACTGTAGCATTGAAAACCAAGGTCGGTGTCTGTCAGCCTTGCAACAGCTCTTGTCCCCTCTTCACCCCCTTCACTCCCTCTCCCCCACCTGATATTAACGCCCCCTTTTTTTCACCACTGGACAATTGAATATGAGGAAATCTGTCATTGTAGATGTCGGTTAAATGGTAAGGGGGGAAATCAAAAGATCTTTTCAATGACACGGAAACAGCATTAAGTAAAATTAATTATGGATTAATTAAAACAAATTCTTGGGCTGGAGAGATGGCCTAGCGGTTAAAATTGCCGACTGCTCTTGCAGAGGACCTGGGTTCTACCCCAGCACAACATGGGTTGGCTGAGAACTGTCTGTCTTAAACTCCAGTTCATGGGAAATCTGACACCTCCTTTTCTGACTTCCTGGCGTTGAATGACACGGTGCACAAACCTACAATGCAGGCAGTACATCATACACAAAACAATAATATAAAAATTAAAAATTACAAAAAATTTAAAAAGAGATTTTTTTTTTCTTTTATCTAGATTCTCCTTTATTTATTTTTTTTTATAATTTTTTAACACATCTAGACCCGTTGTCCCCCCATTCCCCCACCCCACCCAGAGCCCTGCATTTCTGCCAAAACATGCTTTTTCAGAGATAAAGAAAAGAGGAAAAGGAGAGGAAGCGTTTCTCAGTCTGTCTCATAGTCTCTCATGAGGAAGTTTACTGTTTTGAGCAGAAGTTCCACTGTTTCAGTCAGTTCTTAGATGCAGTCCTTTCTGTGTTGTTGTTGTTGGTGTATGTTGTTGTTTACAATAGGCATCACGCCCAACTGCATGATGCATATTATGGGGTCCTATACACAAGAAATACTTACAACGAGGTAATTGGCCCTAGTCATCCTCAGATGAGGGGATACCATTCCCGTCCGTTTGTTTATCTGGACTGTATTATTTCACATTAGCATGGATGTCCCTGGCTCTCCAGCCATTTTCCTGCAACAGCTCATATTGTGTCTTCTTTCTTTACTGCTGCCACAGAACCGCTTGTGTGATGTACCACATTTTCTCTATTCCCACTCATATTGGAGGGGCATTGGGATTGGTTCAGCTCCTTGCTATTGTGAAGAGAGCTGAAATAAAAACAGTTGGCCGTGCATGTATTCTCTGTGGGGGGGTGGGTCCTTGGAGGGTACATGCCCAAGAGTGGTATGGCTGTGTCACGTGGCATATTGTTCATTTAAGTATCTCCGGTTCGCACACTGCTTTTCCTTTTTTTTTTTTTTTTTGTCTTTTTTTTTTTTTTTTTTTTTTTTTGGTCTTTTCGAGACGGGGTCGCCTTTTAAGCCCAAGCTATCCTGGAACTCACTCTGTAGACCAGGCCTGGCCTGTGAACTCACAAGATCCCACCTGCCTCTGCCTACCAAAGCAAGTGCTAGGATTTAAAGGCATGCGCCACCGACGCCCGGCTCACACTGCTTTCATAGTTGGCTTACCAGAGTTTACATTCCCACCAGTGGTGGAAAGTGTTCGTTTTCCCACAACCTCTTTCGCACTTGGTATTATGTGTTTTTTGAGGGAGAGGGGATCCTAGCCATTCTTTTTTTTTTTTTTTTTGGTCTTTTTTGAGACAGGGCGCCCTGTATTCCCAGCCTGTCCTGAATCCATCTGTAGACCAGGCTGGCCTTGAACTCACAAAGAATTCCGCCTGCCTCGCCCCCAAGGGCTAGGATTAAAGGCATGCACCACCACCCCAGGCTTGATCCTAGCCATTCTTATTGGAGTAAGATGATATCTTAAAGTGGTTTTGATTTGCAATTTCCAATGATGTATGATGTGAACACTTCTTAAGGGTTTCAGAGAAAAAGGGAAGTCAGCCATCTTCTGATTCCTCACTTGTGAAGTCTCTGTGCAGTTCTTTTTGCTTCCATCTATTTGATTGGGCAATTTGTTTGTTTTTTGAGTAGTGTTTTAGTTTGGAGAATCAATGTTTGGTCAGATGTATCTGCAGTGAAGTTTTCCTACCACTCTGTGGGATTTTCTTCACTTCCTTGAGGGTGGTTTCTTTTGAATGTACAGAAGCTTTTGAGTTAATGAGGTCCCATTTGTCAATTGCCCGACCTTAATTCTTACGCAGCTTCTGGCGAATTTAAGAAGTCTTTTTCTAGGTGCCTATGTCTTGTAGTCCTGCTGCCAACTTTTTCTTCTATTGCCTTCGAGTTTGAGTTTCATCATCACGTTGAGGCCTTTGATCCAACTGGAGTTGACTTTGTACAGGGCGAGAGGTAGAGAGTTTAATTTATCATTCTTCTACAAGTGGATGAGCCATTGTGTCTTCTTGGCCCCCTTGGTCAAATATAAGAATGGCTGAAATTGTATATGCTAGATTTGGATCTTCAGTTTTGTTCCATTGGTCAACAGGTTCTGTTTTGTGTGCAAAAAAAAAAAAACATACCAGCTGTTTTTTTTATGACTAATAGCCCTGTAGTAGAGTTTTTGAAGTCTGGTAATAGAGATCCCCCCTGTGGTAGCTCGTTTTTGCTCAGGGTTGTTGTGGCTATGTCGGGGGCCGTTTGTTTTTCCAAATGAATTTGAGGACTTTTGTTTCCAAGTCTGTGAAGAAACTCGTGGGGAGTTTCTTGATCAGAATTGCATTAAATCTATACAAATTTTGCGGTAAAATGGACATTTTTTTGTTTTTTTTTTTTGTCTTTTCGAGACAGGGTTTTCCTGTAGCTCCAGCTGGCTGGAACTCCACTCTGAGACCAGGCTGGCCTGACTCACAAAGAGCCACCTGCCTATGCCTCCTGAAGTGCGAGGATTAAATGCGGCACACACCACGCCCTTGGGCGAAAATGGACATTTTTACAATGTTTAATTTCCCAATCCATGAGCATGGGAGTTTTTTTTTCCATCTTCTGATGTCTTCTGTCAATTTCTTCCTTTAAAGGTTTAAATTTTTGTTGTAGAGAGCCTTGATGTCTTTTGGTTAGGTTTGTTCCTAGGTATTTTTATTGTTTTTTGAGGCTATTATGAGTGGAAGGGTCTCGTTGCAAAATTCTTTCTCAAGGTTGTTTGTTCTTGGGTGTAAAGAAAGGCCATTGATTGTTTTTTTTCCACATAAATTTTAGGAGATTTATGTTATTTTTTTAGCAAATCTACACCAATGGGTCCCTGCTCATTCCCCCACCCCCCAGAGCTCGTGCATCCTGTCCCTGTCTGCCAAACATGCTTTTTTCCATCTATTATTAGTCTTTCTCAATAATTTTTCCATGGGAAGTTGACTGTTTTGAGCAAGAAGTTCACTGTTTCAGTTTCTTTGATGTAGTATTTTCTGTTGTTGGTGTTGTTGTTTTCCAAAATGCATTATGCCCAACTGCTTTGGGTACAAAAGCTCAAGGGGCCCTACAACAAGAAATACTTACAACTGGGGAATTGGCAAGACAAGCCACAGATGAGGGATACCAGGCATCGTTTGTTTTTCTGGGACGTGTGTTACTCACTAGCAGGATGCCCCTTAGCGCCAGCCATTTTCCGGCAAAGCTCGGGATGTCCCGTCTTTCTTTAACTAACTGCTGCATAGAATCCCATTGTGGAGATGTAAACCACATTTTTCTCTATCCACGCGTCAGTTTGAGAGTTCATTTATGTTTGGTGTCCAGCCCGTTGCTATTGTGAAGAAAGCTGGCAATAAACATGGCCGTGCAAATATCTCTGTGGTGGGGCTTAAAGTCTTGAGGTACATGCCAGGAGTGGTAGGCTGGGTCGGGTGGCAAGTTTCATTCCAAGTCTTTCCAAGGGTTCTCCACACTGCTTTTCCATAGTGGCTGTAAAAGTTAACATTCCCACCAACAGTGGATGAGTGTGTTTTCCCCCCTTTCCCCAAACAAAAACAACCTCTCCAGCACGTGTAAGCATTTTTTTTCTTGTTCCTAGCCAGTCTTAATTGGAGTTAGAGATGATATCTTAAAGGTGGTTTTCATTTATTTTCCTTTAATGATTAGTGATGTTGAGCATAAATAAAATTTCTTGAAGGTGAGTTGTTTCTCAGACATCTCCTAATTCCTCACTTGTGATGTCCTCTGTTTTCAGTTGCTTTGCGCCATCTAGGGAGGCGGGTCAGTTGTTTTTCTTTTTTTTCTGTTTTCTTTTCTTTGTTTTTTGAGTAGTTTATATATGCTATTCGGAAATCAAATTGCTTTGTCAGATGTATCGGCAGTGAAGGCGTTCCCTTCACTCCCATTCTGTGGGGATTGCTCTTCACTTATTCGTGAATTGTTTTTGTTTTTGATGTACAAAGCTTTTGAGTTTTGATGAGGTCCCATTGTCCAATTGTCAACGTTAAATCTTGTGCAGCTGCTGTCTGATTTAGGAAGGTCTTTTCCTACACACGCCACGTTTTCTTCCGGATCACCTCAGAGTTTGGGGTTTCACGTTTGAGGTCTTTAATCCCATCTGGGAGTTGACTGTTTACAGGGTGGAAGGTAGGGGTTTAATTTCGAATTCTTCAACAGTGGTGATCCAGTTTTGCCACACAATTTGCTGAAGATGCTGGGTCCCCTTTTCTCATTTGTTGTTTCTTCTTGGCCCCCTTGTCAATATGAGATGGCTGAAATTGTATGTGCTCAGATTGGGAATCTTGATTTTGTTCCATTGGTCCAAACAGGTCTGTTTTTTTTGCCAGTACCAGCTGTTTTTTAAATGACTATAGCCCTGTAGTATAGAAGGTTAAAATCTGGTGTAGAGATCCCGCCTGTGTAGATCTTTTCACTCAGGATTGATTTAGCTATTCGGGGTTTTTTTTTTTTTTTTTTTTTTTTTTTTTTTTTTTTTTTTTTTCCAAGCCTGTGAGAAACTCTTGGGGATTTTTTTTTTTTTTTTCTTCTGATGTCTTCTTCAAAGAATTTCTGTAAAATGACATTTTTACAATGTTAATTTTCCCAATCCATAGCATGGGAGATTTTTCTCCATCTTCTGAGGTTCTGCTTCATTGCCTTTCTTTAAAGGGTTAAAATTTTTTTGTAGAGGTCTTCGGTATCTTTGGTTAGGTTTGTTCCTAGGTATCTTATTGTTTTTGAGGCTATTGGTGAGTGGGAAGGTCTCTTTGAAAATTCCCTTCTTTTCTCCATTTGCTTGTTTTGGTGTAAAGAAAGGCCATGATTTCTAAGGTTAATTTTGTATCCTGCCACTTTGCTGAAGCTGTTAGTTGTTTGTTTCTTCTAAGGAGTTTTCTTTCTGGTTGAGTGTTTTGCATCCGTGAAGTAAACAATCATATCATCAGCAAAATAGGGATAGCTTGACTCCTCTTTTCCAATTAGTACGCTTTTAATAGCCTTTTCTTCTTGCCTTTTTGCTCTAGCCAAGGTGTTTCAAGCACGATGTTGAAGAGGAGTGGGGATAGGGGCAGCCTTGCCGGGTTTCCTACCTGTAAAGGGAATGTTTCCGTCATTTCCACTTGCCATGGTTAATCCTGGGTGTCCAAACTGGACTGGACTAAGGAAAAAATTAGAGAAAAGGGTCTTCTGATTTGGACCACCTCAACCCGGATGGGCCCACCCCAAATGTGGGTGGTACCTTCTTGCCGGCAGGCATTATTTAAGGCCACGGAAGCGGGAGCTGGCCCCTTTTTTCCTTCTTCCCTGTGGCTTGCCTCTCTCTCATCTGGTGAGTTTTTGTCGGCTGCTGTGATCAACCTTTCGGATCCCAGCTTGTACTGAGACTGGCAGATCTCCCTGAATACATTCGGCCTTCAGCACTAGACTGGGACTTCTGAGACAGCCAGCCTTGCGGACTGAGCATTCCCTGGATTCCCGGCTCTCAGTTGGTGCTAACTGTGAGCCTCCGCACGTGAGCAATCAATAAAAATTGTATATATTTATATATATCATCCTGTTGCTTCGGTGTCTTTAGAGAACCCCCGACGATTAAACCCATTTAGGATGATATTTGCTGTGGGTTTCCTGTATATGGACTTTATTACATTGAGGAATGAAACCTCCAATCCAATTCCTTCTAAGTACTTTAAACATGAAGGGAATGCTGGATTTTTGTCCAAGGCTTTTTCAGCATCAATTGAGATGATGTGTGGTTTTTGTTCTTTGATTCCATTTATGTGTTTGATGATGTGTATTGATTTTCGTATGTTGAACCATCCCTGCATCTCTGTATGAATCCAACTTGTCATGATGGATGATCTTTGATGTGGGTACTGTATGCCGATTTTGCTTTTTTAGAATTTTGGCATCTGTGTTCAGGAGGGAGATGGTTCTATAATTCCCCTTTTTAGTTGAATCTTTGCCTGGTTTTGGTAATAGATGATGTTGGCTTCGTAGAAGGAATTTGGGAGAATTCCCTCTGATTGTATACTTCCTAAACATTTCAGAAATAAGGGTTTGTAGGCCACTTTTGAATGTTGTTTATGAAGTCTGGCTGGAAACCATCTGGGCCGGGGGTTTTTTTAGTTGGGAGCTTCTTACTAACATCCTCTATTTCTTCTATGTTATGGGTTCTGTTTATGCTGCTGGTCTCCTCTGGGCCAAGCTTTGGTGATTCCAGGATTTGTCAGATATTCATCATTTTTCTTCTAGATTTTCAAACTTGGTAGACTACATATTCTTGTAATATTCCAATATAATTTTCTTGATCTTTTCTTGTCCGTTGTGATATTTCCCTTTTCATCAAAGATTTGTATTGATTTGGAGCTGTTCCTTCTTTCTTTTTTGTAACTGGGCTAGAGTCTGTCTATCTTTGTTTATTCTTTCAAAGAAACCAACTTTTTGGCTTCATTGATTTTTTGTATGGTTTTCTTTCCTTTGTTTTCTATTTCATTGATTGCTGCTCTGATTTTTGTTTATTTCTTCCTGTCTGTTTAGGGTTTGTCTGTTGTTGCCTCTCAAGGCTTTTAGCGTAGTGTTAGATCATCACTTGTGCTCTTTCTGTTTTTCCTAATGTAAGGCACCCAGGGTATAAATTTTCCCTCGTAGGACTGCTGTTAAGGTAATCCATAGGTTTTGTTGTGGTTGTATTGTCATTGTCATTCAGTTCCGGGAAGTTGTGTATGTCTTTCTTTATCTCTTCCTTGACCCATTATTTTTAATAATTTCGAGTGTGTGTTTATCTCCATGTGTTCTTGTAAGGCAGTAGGGCTTGTCCTGATATTGATAGTGAGCGTCATTGCCTTTGGCGGACCAGATGCAGGAAAATTATGTCAAAGCTTTTTGTAGGTGTAAGGTTATTTCTTCTGTGTCCAGGATGTGGGTCGATTTTTGGAGAATGTTCCGTGGGGTGGCTGAGTAGGAAAGTGTATTCTCTGGTATTAGGATGGAATGTTCGGTAGAGGTCGATGAGGTCCATTTGGTGGTATCATATCGTTCAGTTCAGAATGTCCCACGCTCTTAGTTTATTTTTTGTCCTGTTGACTATCCAAAGGACTCAGTGGGTAAAGTGAAGGTCTCCCACTATGATGTGCTGGGGGCTAGTCTGTGTCCTTGGGGTCCTGGGAGAATTGTCTTTATAAAGTTTGGTGCACCAGAATTTTGGGGCATATATATTCACAACTGTGAAATCTCTTTTGGATGGTTCCATTTGATGAAATGTAATGGCCGTTCTTTGTCCTCCTTTCTATGTCTTTTAACTTTGAAGTCTATTTTATCCGAATATTAAAAGAGCAACACCTGCTTTCTTTTTGGTACCATGCTTGGAATATTTTTTTCCCATCCTTTCACTTTAAGGGTGGTGCCTGTCCTTGAAGTTAAGATGTGTTTCTTGTAGCATATCGATGGATTCTGTTTTCCTAATCCAATCTCCCAGTTTTTTACTTTTTGGGGAATTGAGAGTCATTAAGATTTAAGGTTTAGGAAGGATAGGTTTTTTTTGCTTCCTTTTGCCTTATGATCCATCTGCGGTTTTGATTTAGGTTTTCTACTTCCTGCCAGTTATGCTTTTTATTGATTTCTCCTTCTAGGTGCCTGGGGTTGGTGCTCCTTTCTTCTGTTTTCTTTGAATTGCTTCAAGTATTCCTCTAAAGGGTTGGTTTTCCGGACATGTAGTCTTTCAAGTTGTTTATGTCATGGAAGATTTTCCTTTCCTCTCTCCTTCCACTATGAATGGACATTTTGTTGGGTATAGTAACGGGGCTGGCACATCCATTGTCCCTCAACACGGGGAATGCTTTGCTCTCCAGGTTCTTCTTGCCTTCATGTTTGCCATGAGAAGTCCGTTGTAGTTCTGATGGTTTCCCCTTATAGGTCACTTGTTGTTTTTCTCCTTTGTCCTTAAGAATTTTTTCTTTGTTTTTGGGTATCTAGCTTTTTACATGATGTGGCGTGGAGAAATTTCTTTTCTGATGTTGTCTATTTGGAGTTTATGTGTGCGTGCTTGTATTGGGATTGGTTTTGTCCTTTTTTAGTTTGGGGAAGTTGTCAGCTATTATTCTGTTGAAAGATCTGATCAATATCTTTCTCTTGGGCTTCTTCTTCTGCCCTTCCTCTAGTCCTATGAATGCGGAGGTTTGATCTTTTATAGTGTTCCACCGCTCCTGGTTGTCTGTTTTTGTGATTTTTAAATTTTTATAAGTTTCCCTGAGGTTTTAGTTGTTCTGGGGTATCCTCCAGTCTGATATTCTTTTGTCTGCTTCCTCCATTCTGCGTCTGAGTCTTTTTTAATTCCTTTCCTATTGAATGGATTGAGTGTTTGATTTCCTTTTTCTTTCCTCCTTCTTCTCATTCCTTTAGTGTTTCTATTTCTTTTGGAGCTTCTCGATCTCATTTTGTAGCTGTTTGTTTTGCTGGTTGGTGTTTTCCTTTTTTCTTTGTCAGCATGGGATCTTTTCAGTGTTTCTACTTCCTTCCGGAGCTGGTCATTCTCTCTCTCCTCGGTCCTCATTCTCTTTTTCTTAGTTCTTTAATTTGTCCTTTAGGATCCCTTGTAGTTCTTTAAGTATGTTCCCAATTGTGGTTCTGATGTCTGTGTCCTGGGGCATCCCCGGAGGGACCCCACTGCAGGAGTCGTCCATAGGGTGGTAAAACGCTTGGCGTGGGATTAGCCTGCCCCTTTCCAGTGTAGTCTCTTCTTGGTGATCCTGGCATATGGGCTTCCCCTTGCCTGTATTCCATGTGAGTCCCAAATGCCTCTTTACTGGGTTGAGGCGGGCTTTGCTTGCCCTCCTTCAGATGCCTTCTTCATAATCTCAGTTGCGGGGGGGGGGGGGGGGCCTGGTGGGGGGGGGCGCGTCAGCCCGTGCCCTGGCAACTGCCGCTGGGCTCAGGAGATCTCATCTCAAGAGTCACACAAGCGTGCTTTAATACCGGCGGGGAGGAATAACTTAACTCCTCCCCCACAGCCACGAGATCTAATCAAAGCCAAAGACCACACCTTTAATCCCAGCTGGGAGGATAACTCAAACCTCACAGCCACAAAGGCCAATCAAACCAAGACAGCAGACAAAAGGATCAACAATCAGCTCGCCAAGACACCCGTTCCTACCTGTCTCCCCNGTCTGGACACCTGATTGATCAACATGCCTGTGCATACAAGCTTCTCCAACTGGACTATGGGAACCTTGGGTTGTTCAAAATTTGGACATAGATACTTGCAAAATGCACCAATTACTTAATTGTATGACATACTGAGTAACATCATTGTTATCTGCAAACAACTGTGTCATTGTATTGTAGAATCCCTTAAAAAAAAAAAAATTAAAAAAAAAAAAAAAGAAAATGTTGGGTGGGCGGGGTTCTAGAATTGTTCTCTAGAGAGAAGTCAAGGGGGACTTCTAGGCTTTATACGGACATCTGTATGAATGGCTACTTCTATGGGGGTCAGCATGCTACTGCAAAGCATTGTAAATATAATTAACACGAAATCATCAGACTCTGGGAAAAGCGGATTTCTCTTTAGAGGGTAGGTTTTCGTCCAATTCCCTGTAGGTCTTAAAACAGCAATGCTTCCTGAATTCTGTTTCACAACTGCAACACGGCAACCCTGATGTTCTGCCACAGACTTCCGACTCCAGCAGTAGCAGCTCTGCCCTGGATCTCTGGCATGCTGGACTGCTTACATGTACCAGACCTGCCAACTCCCACAAGCACAAGAGCCAACTCCTTAGACAGGCTTCTCCCTTCCCTCTTCCCTCCTGCTGGTTCTCTGGTATCCCACCTCTCCCTTCGTAGCTTCCTCTACTTCTATCTCACGCCTGTAAATTATGTTATACAAAGAATCACAATACAGGCCTGCTAGACTTCTCCAAAGTAAATATATTAATTTTTATTCTTTAACAAAAATGTAATTAAGGGATGGCTCAGTAGTTAAGAGCACTGACTGCTCTTGGAGAGGATCCAGGTTTGAATCCCAGAGCCCGCATGGCAGATAACACTGAACTACTGGTAATTACAGTTCCAGGGGATCCAACGCCGCCTTCTGATATCTATGGGCATTGTATAACACAGGTGCACTTACATGCATGCAGGCAATACATTAATAATACACATAAAATAAAAATAATAACTATTTTTTAAAATGTAAGTAAAAAAAAAAACAGTAAAACTAGGGCTAGAGGAATGGCTTATCAGTTAAGAGCACTTGCTTTTCTAGAGAATCTGGGTTAGGGTCCCATCATCTACGTGGGGGGAGTCACAACATTCTATAATTCCAGTTCCAGGAAATCGGATGCCCTCTTCTGGCTTCCAAAGGCAACAGGCACACATACAGGTGAAACACTCATGCACATAAAATGAAATAATAAAAATAAATCTTAAGGAAAAAAAAAAAAAGACAGGTGTGGTGGCCCATGCCTTTAATCTAGCACTTGCTTGGGAGGTAGATGCAG
>VZQC01009828.1:3079-106745 GCA_009823505.1 Rhizomys pruinosus
AGCCTCTCCCCAGCTGGGCCCCCTCTCACTCTGAAGCCTTGGGTTTGTTTGGAAAAAACCCCTCCACCCCCACACACCCCCTTCCTGGAAATAGCTGTGGTTGGATGAGGCTGGGAGCCTGGCCACGGAGAAGTGAGGCCCAGGGAAGGCGAGAGAGGGGAAAGACGGCGGAGTGCGTGCATGGGTGTGCCCAGAGGGACCTAGGGGGTCCAGGCAGGGCCGAAGGAGAAGAGGGGTGCTGGGAGGGGTGGAGAGCCGTAAGTGTCCCAGACAGGGATCTGGAGGGAACGCTGGCACGCACTCTGCCAGCTGCTGCAGGCTCCTGTGTGCAAAGCGCGCTAGTCGCTCTAGCTGCGTGGCCCGACCCTGCAGTCGCGCAAGGTGGGAAGAACACCCGAGACTGGGAAGGCGTGGAGGCCCTGGCCACCGGGACCGCGGCCGTGATCCGCCTCTGGGTCACTTTCGGAACTCCAACTGCCCCTAACTCACCGCGGCCAGGGGACCCAGGCTCCGGCCTCAGCCCGGGCTCCAATCCCCTGCGCCGCTGGAACCCCCGCAGCTTCGCGCCCCCGGCGCCCGCCCGCGACCCGGCCCGTCGCGCTGTGACGCAGAGGCCGCCGCCCGCCCTTCCGCCCCGCGTGGCACCGCCACTCACCTGCGGGGGGCGCCTGGAGGGCCGGGGGCGCGGCGGGCCGGGGCAGCAGCAGGGGGCGCCCCCGGGCCAGCCCATCCCGGCCGGCCGCGCCTCGGCACGCGGAGGAGGCGGAGGCGGCGGCGGCGGCGGCGGCGGGACGGGCGCTCGGGTGGCTCCCTCCCGCCGCGCCCTGCGCCCGCGCCCGCCGCCGCCGCCTCCTCCCGCCCTCCGGCTCCCTCCTTCTTCCCGGGCTCCAATCGCCACCTTCCGCCCGCTCCCCGCCCGCGCGCCTCCTTTCTCCCTCCTCTCCTCCCATCGTCCTTCCCGCGAACCGCTCGCTCGCTCGCTCGCTCGCTGAGCGCCGAGGGAGGGCCGAGCCGCGCAGACCCAGCCGCAGCCGGGGAGAGGGTGCAAGTGCGGAAACGCAGTCCGGAGAGGCTGAGACGCGGGATCGAAGAGTGAGACCGCCGAGCGCCACGGACGGGCGAAGAAAAAAGAAGGTGGACACAAGTCCAAAGGGACAAGGGTACCGACTGCAGCCCCGAGGCCTCGGCCTATGGAGTAGCCAGCCACCTCTGCACCGGCCGAATGCGCAATCGGGGCTGACCCTAGTCAGAACTCGCTGATGGGGGCGCCAGGCTGAGTCCTGGTATTGCCGGTGTCTGGGGTCGCAGGACTCTCGGTGCTCTCTGTGTCACTCCCCCAAAGGACTTCAGAGCTGAGGACTCAAAGCAGGTGCAAGCCCCTCGCACCTCTGCAGCCTGAGTCCTCGCTTGGTTGCCTAGTTTTGAAGCTGGGCAGTGTTTCTAAGGGTGTCCGAATGGGAGTTCTTAATGATGGTGTGACTTCATTCCCTTCCTTTGCAGAGCCTGATATTGAGTAGAAACTTAGGGAATTGAGTTAGCGGGCCTTGATGCTGGTCTGAGTTGTACCACTCTGGAGGGAAAGGTGGAGGGTAGGGTGTGGTCATAGAATTTCTGAATATGCTGCCTTTGCTGTTTCCTCAGCATTCTTTAGGAGTTCCATTACCCTTCTGGCTGGAATTTCCATGATGAAAACTGGAGTGGTAGGTGCTGAGAAGTGGGTAGTGCCCTAAGCTCTACGCCAGCTTTCTGCCCAAAGCAGCTCAGCACCCAGCTGTCAGCGAGTCCTGTCAGTCCTCGTCAGTCTCAGGCAAAGGCAGGGGCTGTCTGGTTCTGATTAGTGGCGGGTAGGGGGAGTGACTGGGAAGCCCGGCCTGGAGATTGGCCTCTGGCCTGGGGTGGATCTTACTTTCCGAGCAGCAGGAGTCCCAGGGGTCTGGAAGAAGACCCGGAGAGGAGTTGGAGAGAAATTGGCTTTCTTGTTAGAGGGGCAGGAGAGGAAGGGCCAAGAGAGTGGCAGGGACTGAAGGCTGCCGGGAAAGGGCAAGGTTGAAAGTCATTCTCTGTATTTTGTAAAGATTTGATTATGCAACCGAGATACATGAAATATGAAAATTGTTTATTTCTCTGAAGCTTGAAGCTAGCTCTTTTAACATCCTGCCCTTCCCAGCATTCCCTAGGGCTTTAGCTGGGATGCCAGCCATGGGGATTAGGTTTTTTTTTTTTTTTCTTTTTTGGTCTTTTTGAGACAGGGTCTCCCTGTAGCCCTAGCTGTCCTGGAACTCCCTCTGTAGACCAGGCGGGCCTTGAACTCACAAAGATCCGCCTGCCTCAGCCTCCCAAGTGCTAGTATTAAAGGCGTGCGCCACCACACCCCACCAAGGTTAGGTTTTAATCTCTAAAGTCACTGAGGAGTTTGATTGGATCCCAGGGGTGGGTGGGTGAGTGGGCGGGACTAGAATTTAACATCAGGTTGATATCCTGCCCTACCTACCCAGCCACTGGGAGGAACTTCCAAGGTACCCAGGAGTTGGAGTCCGGGGATGAGGGGAGGTGCCAGAAGATAGATAGCTAAACTCCCAGTTCTGCAGGGAAGTTGTTGAGAAAGGCTGAGGGGAAGATTAAACAGGAGGATGCTTGGTGTGGGTAAAGTGAGTGGTTTAGAGGAGCCAGCCAGGCATCCTGATTGGAAGGTCAAAGCAGAGGGAAGGAACAGCCAGGCTGCTGTGTATAAAGGTGAACTCATCTCCTGAACACCCTCTGACCTCCCACCACACAGGGGGTTCTTACCTGGACTATGCAGAGAGAGGCCCATTTTGGTACTGAAGGTAGAAGGCCCTCTTCCATGGTCTGGGGTGATCTCATGCCTGTGACAGTACACTCAGGTCCTTGGGAGTGTGGGGCTGTCCTAGTTGTTAGACCACCAGATTGGGAGATTCTCCCTGGTGGGTCTGGCGACGGGAAACCAGGAAGAGTGGGGGGAGGGCGGGCGGTGGTGAGGGGTTGAGCCAGCTCCAGAGGCGGATCTTTGGGTGAGGACAGAGCAAGCATTGTCCAACAGGGAGCTTGCTGTAGCTAGGCAGGGAACAGCAGTTTCTTCCAGGCTTTTTGGGGGAAGCAGGAAGGCAAGTCCCCCTTCACTTGTGGCCCTAGGGGCTATAATGGTTGCTGAGAAACAGGGATGTTGCTTCCCAAGAGCAGATGTGTGGCTTGCTCACTTCCTGAGAGAAACCAGATGCTGAGCTAGTGAAGCACTTGAGGTGATACCCTTAGCACAAACTGGGACTTTGACAGCCTTGGGATCCAGAGCACAGTGGTTCAGTTAGGGGAAACCAGCTATGTGTCCCAGGGTGAACCCAGCTTAGAATCAACTTCACCGAGCATATTCAGCCTGCTCTCTGAGCCAGGCAGTGAGGAATGACTAGCCTTGTTTCTGGGCTTGGAAGGCTCCACACATGGTTATAATGAGGAAGTGGCCAAGCCAAAACCCTTTCTAGAGGACCCCCTGGGACGGTGCAGAGCTCCCCCATCTGTGCACCACTAACAAACTGCTTTCCCACTGTCTCTAAGATCCCAGCTGGAGTCAAACTCATAGGAAGCTCTTGGCCTTTGCCTGCCCTCTTGACACAGAAAGGCTCACACCACAGCTGCTCTTAGGAGACTGATCTATACCCATTTTGGACATCAGTGGACTTGCTACAAACTGAACTTGATGGCCTGGAGCCAGTTACTGCTTAGCCCTCTCCCATCCTTGGATTCAAGCAAGTCCCCCAAACCAGTTTTGCTGACCTTTGTTCCATCCCCTTTGTGACCTCAGGGATTTTCTGCCACTGTCCTAACCCCTTTCCTATTCTGCAACAATGGCCAGTTTGTCTGAAAAAACTGCATTAAATCTGAGTTGAGATTGGGAAAGCACTGTGTTCCTGTCCTGGTGCCGGGCTGGAGAGCTTCAGGAGGGAACTAAGGCCTTCCAAATAATTACAGGCACACTGCAGTCTAACAGCAGACAAAATGACTGGCTTAGAGGTGGAGCTGGGACACAAGTATAAACTGGGGTCCATGTATTAAGGTGCATGTCTGATAGCTCACCCTTTGCTTTTATGCAAAAGGACAACCAATGCTATCCAAGACAGAGTACAGATGAAGGGAGCCAGCCACACAGCAGGGGAGGCGCATGCTAAAAGGACTGCAGCCTTAAACATCAACTTTAAAGATCAGATTTATTTGGAGAAAAACAAAAAACCCACAACCCAAAGGTTGGGATTTTACATTTCAAGACATCTCCCAAGTAATGTCTACAGATTACAAATCATTTTCATAGAAGATATTTTTATACAAATTTTACATGTATTCAGGAGCGGGACATAAGTCAACCCCTGCTTTTATTTTAACAGGAGCAAAGTAGGAGAGTGGGACAAAACAGCTTTCTTTTCTTTTGATGCAACTATTTGTAGGAAAATAGACATGAAGAGGGCGAGCTACCTTCTCATTGTCTGCTGACCCTCGGGTGTGTCTCTAAAAGCCCACTTCCTAGCTACTAGCCAGTCACGCCCACTGGATAAGCCACCTGCCATGCCCCCGCTGCAGCCCACCACAACATCTCTGCACCGAGGGCAAGACCTAGATTAGGGCCTGCAAGTAAGACCAAATTGTCTGCAGGAACCCTGATTGCTGCATGTGGCATCAGGGAGGACGCTTGCCACCTGCAGAGCTGACCCTAACAGGTACACATCAAAACAGACAAGCCAAGCAACCATTCTTGAGAAAGCAGGACTGTGGAAAACAGTTCTTTCATTAGCCTTTATTCTCAAGGGAAGCCAAGAAACCAACCCTTATAAGCAGAAGCCCACACACAGGCTAGGTCACATAAACCCAAGCACTGGCAAGGGACTTCAGTGACGTAACTTAGAAAACCTTACAAAGCACTCCAGTCAAGGTTGTAGAAAGGCCTCCGATTCAGCCGTCCCCATTCACCACCCAAGTCCTTCAATTGAAATAAGTCTGATCTACACGGGGTCAGAGCAGCAGGAGCAGGGATGGAGGGAGGGAGCAGGAATCTACCAAGGACGTGTGGCTCCTTCGAGAGCAGTGAACGACTCCTCAGGCCACAATTTCTGGTGGCTGAGATCAAAGGCCTTTGAAGGCAGGTGTGGGACACTGCTGAGGGAAGGTTGATGGTAGTGCCAAGAACATGAGATGCCCAGAATGACAAGGTTTCAAAAGAATGTGGATGTAACTGAAGGTTTAGAAAGGACTGTTCAGAAGGTAAAACCAGGACGCCCGAGCCTGGAACTGTCATGACCCCTCCTCCAGGAAACCAGCGTCCACCACGCGTGTCTACTGGACGCCACGCCACTTCCTCTAGTTAGTACCTGGTGTAGAAGAATCTACCTCCCCACAAAGCTTGTTCAAACCATCATTTTTATTTAGTTTGAAGAATGCTTTTATTTCTTTCTTTATTTCTTCCTTGACCCATTCATTATTCTGGAGTGTGTTGTTTAGTCTCCATGTGTTCTTGTAGCTAGTAGGGCTTATCCTAGTATTGATATTGGGCTTTATTGTACTGTGGTCTGATAGAATGCATGAAATTATTTCCATCTTTTTGTATTTGTAGAGGTTTTTTCTGTGTCCCAGTATGTGGTCAGTTTTGGAGAATGTTCTGTGGAGTGCTGAGTAAAAAGTGAATTCTCTGGCGTTTGGGTAGAATATTTGGTAGATGTCTGTGAGGTCCATTTGGTATATTGTATTGATCAGTTCAGATGTCTCTCTGTTTATCCTATGTTCAGTTGACTTGTTCAAAGGGCTCAGTGGGGTATTGAAGTCCCCTACTATGAGTGTGCTGGGATTAATCTGTGTCTGGAGACCCTGCAGAATTGTGCTTATAAAGTTTGGTGCACCTTGGGTTGGGGGGATAGGGTGGGGGACACAGGTCTAGATTTGATAAAAAATACATATAAATAAATTTAAAAAAGAATTTGGTGCACCAGAGTTTGGTGTATATATATTAATGATTGTGATATCTTCATGGTTATTTTTTCCTTTGATAAGAATGTAATGGCCTTCTTTGTCTCTTCTGATTACTTTTACTTTGAAGTCTATTTTGTCTCATATTAGAATAACAACTCCTGCTTGTTTTTTGGTACCATTTGCTTGGAATATTTTTTTCCATACTTTCACCTTAAGTGGGTGCCTATCCTTGAGGGTGAGATGGGTTTCTTGGAAACAGCATATAGATGGGTTCTGTTTCCTAATTCATTCTCCCAGTCTATGTCATTTGATTGGGGAGTTTAGTCCATTGATATTTAAGGTTATAACTGAAATATGTGTGTTGCTTCCTTTCACCTTATTTTCCATTTGTATTTTTTTGTCTAAGTTCATACTTCCACAGTTATGCTTTTATTAGTTTTTCTTTCTAGGTGCTTGGAAGAGTTGCTCCTTTCCTCTATCCTTTGAATTGCTTTAAGTATTCTCCAAAGGGTTGGTTTTGTGGACATGTATTCTTACATCTTGTTTATGTTGTGAAAGATTTTTCTTTCTCTTTCAACCATAATCGACATTTTTGCTGTGTATAGTAACCTGGATTGGCACCTATAGTCATTTAGTACTGGGAATACTTTGGTCCATGATCTTCTTGCTTTCATGGTTTGCACTGAGAAGTCAGTTGTAATTCTGATGAGTTTCCCCTTGTATGTTACTTGTTTTTCTCGTGTGCCTTTCAGTATTTTTTCTTTGTTTGGGGCAACTGCCATTTTAACTATGATATGGCATGGGGAGTTTCTTTTCTGATCTTGTCTATTTGGTATTCTATGTGCTTCTTGTATTTGTATGGGTTTGTCTTTTTTTAGTTTGGGGAAATTTTCTTCTATTATTCTTTTGAAGATCTGATCAATATTGTTCTCTTGGGATTCTTCTTCTTCCTCTAGCCCTATGATGCAGACCTTTGGTCTTTTCATAGTGTCCCACATTTCCTGGTTTTTCCACTCTTGTGTTTTTTAAAATTTTTCATAATCTTTACTTGAGCATTCTAGTTGTTCTGTGTTATGTTCCAGGTCTGATATTCTTTTTTCTGCTTCCTCCATTCTGCTTCTGAGGCTTTTTCCCATCTTTTCCTGTTGATTGGATGAGTGTTCGATTTCATTTTTCATTTTTTCCTGTGATTTCTTTACTATTCCCACTCCCTTTGGAGCTTCTCATTGTCTCCTTGCAGCTCCTTGCTTCACTGGTTGGTTTCCTTTTTCTTTTTTTTCTTTTGTTTTTTCAACTTTAAAGATCAGATTTATTTGGAGAAAAAAAAAAAACCCACAACCCAAAGGATGGGATTTTACATTTCAAGACATCTCCCAAGTAATGTCTACAGATTACAAATCATTTTCATAGAAGATATTTTTATAGAAATTTTACATGTATTCAGGAATGGGACATAAGTCAACCCCTGCTTTTATTTTAACAGAGGAGCAAAGTAGGAGAGTGGGACAAAACAGCTTTCTTTTCTTTTGATGCAACTATTTGTAGGGAAAATAGACATGAAGAGGGTGAGCTACCTTCTCATTGTCTGCTGACCCTCGGGTGTGTCTCTAAAAGCCCACTTCCTAGCTACTAGCCAGTCAAGCCCACTGGATAAGCCACCTGCCATGCCCCCACTGCAGCCCACCACAACACCTCTGCATGGAGGGCAAGACCTAGATTAGGGCCTGCAAGTAAGACAAAATTGTGTGCAGGAACCCCGACTGCCGCATGTGGCATCAGGGAGGACGCTTGCCATCTGCAGAGCTGACCCTAACAGGTGCACATCAAAACAGACAAGCCAAGCAACCATTCTTGAGAAAGCAGGACTGTGGTAAACAGTTCTTTCATTAGCCTTTATTCTCAAGGGAAGACAAGAAACCAACCCTTATAAGCAGAAACCCCCACACAGGCTAGGTCACATAAGTCCAAGCGCTGGCAAGGGATTTCAGTGAAGTAACTTATAAAAACCTCACAAAGCACCCCAGTCAAGGTGGTATAAAGGCCTCCGATTCATCCCTATTCAGCACCCAAGTCCTTCAATTCAAATAAATCTGATCTACACGGGGTCAGAGCAGCAGGAGCAGGGATAGAGGGAGGGAGGGAGCAGGGATCCACCAAGGACGTGTGGCTCCTTTGAGAGCAGTGAACGATTCCTCAGGCCACAATTTCTGGTGGCTGAGATCAAAGGCCTTTGAAGGCAGGTGTGGGACACTGCTGAGGGAAGGTTGATGGCAGTACCAAGAACATGAGACGCCCAGAATGACAAGGTTTCAAAAGAATGTGGATGTAATTGAAGGTTTAGAAAGACAGTGTTTAGAAGGTAAAACCAGGACACCCGAGCCTGGAACTGTCATGACCCCTCCTCCAGGAAACCAGCGTCCACCACGTGTCTACTGGAGGCCACGCCACTTCCTCTAGTTAGCACCTGGTGTAGAATAATCTACCTCCCCACAAAGGTTTTTCAAACCACGATTGCGTTTCCCATTCATTTTGGTCCCAAGCAGTACTATTTACTGGCCTGTAGACTCACTTCCAACTACCCCCTTCGGGGGTAAAAAAATAAATAAATAAAAATTAAAATTTTAAAAAAAGAAAAAAAAAAAAGAAAAAGTAATTCCCCCTAGGCTGGCTCCAGTTAAGTCAGAATTAAAATGGGTTGGCAGCCTCCTGGAGACTAAATCTACCTTTTCAAAGATGAGAAATGTATTCAGATGTTTGGGAATTCATATACACCACCGCGGATAAGAATTAAAGGTAGAAACTTCAGTCTTCTTTGCACCTCCTCGTACTGTCCAACTGATCCAACCCAGTCTCACTGTCACTGCCGTTTCTGCTAAATGGAGCCCCTAGGCACTAGTCACAACAGGCAACTGCTTGGTATTAGAACACATCACATCTTTCCCATTCAAGAGCTAAAGCCATCGTCTCTCTGGCTACAATGGTGATTCTCCAGTTACTTCAATACTTTAAAAGGCTGCAGCAGCATGCAAAAGAATTTCATTTCATTAAAAAAAAGTTAAGAAAGGTCTTCAGGAGATGGGGAGTTTTATTTTGTCTTGTCTGGATAGAGGTTTGATTTGCTCTTGAATGTTCCAGGGTGGAGAGACCAGGAGACAGCAGAGGCTGCGGTGTCTACTCAATGTAGTCTTCTCCCTCATTTTCGTCCTCACCATCCAAGGAGAGAGCAGCATACTTGCTCGCAGAGCTGAAGTTAGAGGCTGGATTTTCTTCAGGTTTCTTTGGCTCAGGCGCAGATCTGGAGTCTTGATCCTTTTTGCCATCTTTCCTGTCCGACTCCTTCCAGTGGTCTTTGTTCCCTCCATCTCCAGGACCACGGCTGGTCCCGGTTTGGCCTTTGGGGACACTCACCCCATCCACTTTATTTTCATCTTTTCTTGCTGGTCCTTCCTCAGATGCCTGAGCTGTAGCTACTTTCCCTCCACCACTGGTAGGGCACTGCTGCTCTGTGTCTGAGCTCTGCGATCGATCGAGTTAGAACTCCGCTTCACCCACGCATTCTCCTTTGTTGGAAGGGCTGGCATTACCTTTAGAGGCTGATCAGGTTTGGGAGGCTTAGAAGTTGGAGTGACAGTCGTCTTCTTTACTGAGTGTTTCGTTTTCTAGAGACTTCTCACTCTCTCTCCTTCGTGTATCCTGGTCTGACTTACTTCTGCCAGATGTGGCTGAGGTCCCAGTCTGTGATGACTCGCTTCCTGTCCTTGACCGTTCTCATTCCTGAGTTTCTTCACTTCGCCAACTTGGGTGTCTCTCCCGGGGCCGCCGGTCTAACTTTGGCTCACCCAGCTGGCTCTGCAGCGTCTCCTGCTCCTTCTGTAGGCCCTCTTCAACTTCTCTTTCTCTAGCAGCTGTGTCAACAGGCTTTGCCCCTCCAAAGATAGAAGCCGCTCGACTGGGATGGGAGGTGCTAGCAGAGGAATCATCTTCCTTAGGAGTACTCCGAGGCTTTAGATTCAGTTTGGGTCTTGGGGGGGACCTCTATCATCTCGCCTGTAGTCATCCTGAGAGTAATCATCTCTGGAGCTCCAGGACCGGTCATCCCATCTGTCATAGCGGTCTTCATAGCGGTCCCCACCTCCTCTGTAGTCATCGTCTCTACGGTACCCACTACCAAATGCTCTTCTGCCACTGCCTATCCTGGAGTCATAGCCCCTGTCATAGCCTCTGCTGCCTCGGTCATCATAGCGGTCCCGTCCCCCATAGCGATCCATATCCCCGCAGCGTGGACCGTCCGGATACCTGTCTCGATATCCATCTCGATATCTGTCTGAATCGTAACGATCTCGATACTTATCTCCAAAGCTATCATCACCTCTTCTAGGCGGGTGGTCATCAAAGCTGTCTGTGGCAGGACGGGCTCTCCAGTCTGTATCTGTTTTGTCAGAATCTCGATTTCTATCTCAGCCAAAAGAGCGATCATCTCTGTCTTTATCCTGTGCTTGATCAGCAACGTCCACTCGAATTCTCCTGTTACCTAGAGACTCTTCATTGAGACTCAGGGCACTGAGCAGGGAATCCAGGTCTTCAAACTCAGCATAACCAAACCCTTTCAACCTGTCTGGATTGCTGGGTTCACGTGGTAAGCGCACTGCACTGATATTTAATCCTCTGAAGAATTCCTTAATGGAGTCTTCTGTCACATCATAGGGCAGATTCCCCAGGAAAGCAGTGTAGGGTAGAGATTTGGGAAGACGGCTTCGGTCGATATTGGGTTCCCGAGCAGCCCGTGGAGCAGTGGGAAGGATGGAACGATCAATCGGATGTGCCCTGTACACATCATCATCGTTACTGTGCCATGTTGTTGACACATCTCCTTCCAGGTCGTCTGTTTCATCGGCCCAGCTGACTGGTTTGGGAACATAGGTGCTTCCTCAACCAGTTCCCCCATCCTCAGCCAGAAAGTCTGTTAGGGAGATGGTCTTCCCCTTCTTATTCTTCTTTTTTGCTGAGGCCGCCATGTTGGGAGAGGGAGAGAGAACGCAAAGGCTGGTTGGTTTCCTTTTTCATTTCAGCCTGGGATCTTTTCAGTGTTTCCACTTGCTTACAGAGTTTGTATTCTATCCCGCTCTTAGTTTCTTCCTGGAGTTTTTCATTCTCTCCCTTAGTTCTATGATTTGTTCTTTATTGTCTTTGATTTATTGATTTAGTTATGATTGTTCTTCTAAGACCTGTGTCCTGGGTTACCTCCAGGAGATGTCTCATTGTAAGGATGCTTCTTAGGGTTGGTAAAGTTTGATGTGGAATGTATTCTGTGCTTTTCCAACGTTGTTCTTTCATGTGTTTTTGCCATATGGGGCTGGTTTTGTTGTTTTGTATTCTGATGTGTATCTCAAATGTTTCTTCCTACACGTTTTGAAGACTTAGCTTTGCTTGTTTCATTCAGATGCCCTTTTGCATTTTTACTCTTTTGTTTATGGAGGGTTGCTGTCTAGATTTCAGGCTTTCACTATTGGAAGATCTAGCTCATCTTGTTTTAATATTTTGAAAGTTTCTCTACAAGAACTGGGGTAGGTAAACACAGCGTCAGGTCAGGTCATATCTCCGCTGAGTGCTGTGCTCACTGAAGCTGATGTCTCTCCTGCCAGCTTAGTTTCCTCAGGTTGGTTGTGGGGTTGGGTTTTTTCTGGAGACTTTTAGGAGTGGTGTCAAGATCTTTGTTTCTTTTATTGCCTTGTAACCTGGAATCACTAGGGTGGTCCCACTGGAACACTCGCTCCACAATTCAAGTGTGTGTGTGTGTGTGTGTGTGTGGTGTGTTGTGTGTGTGTGTGCTCCCTTGGCCCGTATACTGGTACCCTGGGTAACTCCACCCATGCTGGTGCACCTGCCTGGTAAATAATCAACCTGGCTGAAGCACCGGGCCTCTATGCATGTTCCCCTGTGGGTTTGGTCTACCTGTGTTCTGGCTGCCCTGGCTGAAGCTCTCGACCTCTATGCACACGTGTCACCACTTCACTGATTCTTTTTATTGCTTTCTTTGTTTCTGTTTCATATCTATCTGCGCTCTGGAATTTTTGTTGTTTTTTTTGTTCTCTTGGGTTTGGATTCATTGTTGTTGTCTCTTCACGTGTGTTGACTTTGCAAGGCGTAAGTCATTAATTTGTCAGCTCTTTCCTGTTTTTTTTTTTTAATGTAGGCACTTAGAGCTTAAATTTTCATTCTTTGGACTGCTTTTATTTAGTTTTTTAAAGGAAATTAGGTTGATTATTTATCTTTGTCACATTTAATAATTAATATCAATCAGTAACAATGAATCAAAATAAGCAAAACTGCAGTTATTAAATTCATTGAAAATTTGACAAAAGCATGACTTTTTCATAAAATTTCTATGCCAGCATAGAATTTTGATTTCCATATAGTGAACTTGGAAGATACATATGTCACATTGTCACACAAATTTCCGCAACTAAAGGGAGCAATAATTATTGTGAATGTCTTTTTCTTTAAGCCAATTTTTTAGGCCAATTTTTATTTGAGTTTTGGCCTTTAATGTAATCATAGAAATTATACAATTCAAAGTCTAGACTCCCAGAGCTTACCCGCCACCACGGCCCCATTCCCCCTCATTCCTTGCCCCCCACCCCAATGCCAGAGCTCCTGCCATTCGCGTGCAGCTTTATCGTTTTCACCTTCTTTTTTTCTTTTTTCCATCCCCTCCTTTCTCAATTATTTTCCCCTTTCGAATCCCTATCCTTATCAAAGCGAAGTTTAACTATTTTGAGCAGAGTTTCACAACCTTTCAGTCAGTTTTTTGACCCAGTTTTGCCTTGTTGTTTGGGTTGCCTTCGTCATTGCATCACTCCCAACAGTCCAAATACGCATTATATGCATGCCACATATTCTGTTAGCTTTTCGCTTATTTTTTCTTTTTTTTTTTATTTATTTTTTTTTTTTTAGTTTAGGTTTTTATAATGTTAGTATCTTTAAAAAGAGGGAGGACGGGCAAATCTTTTCAGCTTATGATTTCTCTTTTTTTTTTTTTCCTTAGGCTGAAAGATGTTTGAAGGCTCCTCCTTGGCAAGCCTAAAAAAACCATCTGTCCTGCCCTTGTGCTTCACACTGGGGTTTTCCCTTCCCATGGTCACCAAGTGAGATCCAGTAAGCAGCGCGTCCTGTCTTGATCCTCCTGTACTGGTCTCTGTGGTACAGCCTGGGTAGTCCAACAATGGCAATCAATACTCTGAAGACACTGATACCCCAGTAGTAGCTCAGTCCACAAGCTGGATGTCTCAGCTCATTTCTCTCCATCTGGCACCGAAGGTTTGGAGGATTCTTGGAGAGTTGGAGAGAAATGAGTCTTCGGTCCATATTGGAAGGTTGAAAAGCTGTGTCTCATGTCTTTGAAGGATGGCAAAAGCAGTGGTATCCTCCAAGTAGCTACACTTGCCACTAAGACAGGCAAAACAACTGTGCTCTTTTTTTGTTTACTTTTTGTCTTTTTACTAGGATCTCACATTTTATACCTGAAGTACAATTTCTCAGGCCTTACTAATTATTTCTTTCTGGTTATACTTTTCTTTTGGATGCCTAAGACCACACTATTAGCCCAGATTAACCAAGGCTTTTGTTTTCTCAAGGTCAGTTGAGGATCTGGTCCTCAGGTTGTTGTTTTTTTTGGGGGGGGGAGCCGCTGGCTCCTTTTGGCTTTTCATTTACCAGTTCCATCCACTCAAGAACAAAATCAGGTCTTGCTAGACCAAGGACTGCTTCTAAATTATCCCAGGGGTTTCGTTCTGTTGTATTGTCCTTTTCATTTAATTCTAGGAATGATTTTATTTCTTTCTTAATTTCTCCTTTCACCCATTCATTATTCAGGAGTGTGATGCTTAATCTCCAAGAATTCATGCAGTTACTAGTGCTTCTTCTGGTGTTGGTATTAAATTTTATTGCATCATGGTCTGATAGAATGCATGGAATTATTTCAATTTTTGTTTTTGTTGAGGTTTGTTCTGTGCCCCGGTTTTTGGTCAGTTTTGGAGAAAGTTCCATAGTATATTCTTTGGTGCTTGGGTAGAATATTCAGTACTTGTGTTAGGTCCATTTGGTGTATCATATTGTTCCTTTCAGATGTCTGTCTGTTTATTCTTGTTGACCTGTCTAATGGACACAATGGGGTATTCCTGTAGAATTGTGTATATAGGGCTGGAGAGATGGCTCAGTGTTTAAGAGCACCGACTGCTCTTGCAGAAGGCCCATGTTCAATTCCCAGCACCTACATGGTGGCTAAGAACAGTCTTTAAGCCAGGTGTGGTGGCACATCCCTTTAATTCTGGCACTCTCAGGAGGCAGAGGCAGGTGGATCTCTGTGAGTTCAAAGCCAGTCTGGTCTTAGGAAGTTATCCAATTGATGTGTCTCACAGATGAGGCTCTATTAAAGCTTAAAGTATTAAGTAGCTTGGCCCAAGTTTCTATGACTAGGAAAGCAAATCAGAGCTGGATTGAACCCAGGCAGTCTGGCTCAGCCCTTGCCTTTGACTGTTAATGTTTTGATTCCCTAATCATAGCATTTTATAAAGCCAAAATAGCCAGGCAATTCTTCCTTATAGGGAGTTTTTTTTCCCCATCAAAATTACTGTTGTATATGCTGATGAGAAAAGGACCCATAGTAAATATTTTTTAAAATTCTTTATTTATTTTTATTTTTAATGATTTTTAATTAATTAATATATTTTATGTGTAAGAATGTATGTCTGCATGTAGTTTGTGTAACCCATGTTATGCAATGCCATGGAGGTAGTAAAAGAGGGATTGTCAGTTCCACCCGAACTGAGTTAAAAAGACGTTTCTCAGCTGCCATGTGGGGTGCTGGGGGTCAAAACAACCTGGGAGTCCTCTGCAAGAGCAGTCTGCCGCTCTTTTAACACTAGGCCATCTCTTCCAGCCCCAGAACTGTAGTAGATATTGAACCGCATCAAGTTCATGCTTTGAGTCTTTCCTGTATTGTGCAGACAAATGATATGTTTAATTAACATGCTCAAAACATACAAAAGGGGGAAAATTAACACATTCATAAGCCAGAAGTACAAAACAGAAGGATAGACTGATGCTGCCAGCATGCTGGACTTAGAGGCAGTCAGCGAGGAGGTAGGGAGCTTGTCTCTACAGTAAAAATAACTGCAAATGGCTCATGCAAGGCTAGAAAACAGAGCCAGGGTAGGAGTGAGACCTCCTTATAGAGAGGATAAAGGGTGCTTCTGTCTACCACTGGCTAGACTTAAGATTCAATACTTAGTCAGAGGAGAGAAAGCAAGCAGCCCCACACCACGATGTAAAACCACAGAATCCTCAATAATTTTGTGATTATGAAAGCTCAGGGGAAAAAAAAAAAAGCTTGGAAACCACTCTAAGAAATGAACTTCTGAACGGGTACTGGAGGCCTTCCAGCAAGGCTGATGAGGGGTCCACAAGCCCCTGCAAAGGGGATGCTGAGTCCCCAAAGGGCCCCCACCAAAAGGGGCAATTTTCTTCAGGCCAACCAAGTGCAAGCAACAAATCGAAATGAATTCTTGTGGCGCACCCAACAATTTTAAAAAAACTATAGGGAGGGACCCGTGATCTCAAAAAAAAGACAAATCAACCGATGAGGAAGATGAAATTTCACCTAAGAGAAAAAAGAATGGCGCAATTTGAAAATGGTTTTTTAAAAATATCACTGCTAAATAGCTTTTGAGTTAAGAAGAACGAGCTGAATAGGAATTTAAAAGAAAAAAAGAAATAGCATCAGAAGAAATCAAAAATAAGGAAAAACAAAAAAAAAAAAAAAAAAAAAAAAAAAAGAAGCATTTAAAAATCTTAGATTAAAAGGACATAGCAGTTAATGACTGAAATGTCGAAAGTCCAATAAATGTATTCCATTTAAACTCTAGACTGGATGGCGAGAGTGAATCGGTGAACTGGAAGTCCATTATGGAGGAATTCATCCAGAATAATAAGTCTTCAGATGGCCAACAACACAGGAAGGCATTAGATGTTATGAGTCAAGATTTTATCTTAACAAAACAAACCTACAACCAGGATATTGGTAGAAGCTTGTCCAACGCAAAAAATGAAACCGAATTGTTGAAGATGCGAGTCGTAACAGGGTGTCATATGTGGAAGCTCGTCAAAGTGTTGCATTAGTCAAGTTCTCTAGAGAAGCAGAAATAATATGATGGATACATTTCTACAGATGAGATTTTTATTATAAAGAATTGGCTTGTGTGGTTCTGGATGCTGGTGAGTTCCAGGACCTACAGAGTGAGTCTTCAAATCGCAGGACTCAGAGCCAGGCGTGGTGGCGGCCACGCCATAAATCCAGACTCAGAACAATTGAACCCGGGTCCTCTGCAAGAGCAGTCAGCGCTCTTAACTGCTAGGCCATCTCTCCAGCCTGGATTTTGTTTCTTAATCCATTCTACTAGTCTATGCCTCTTGATTGGAGGATTCAGTCCATTGCTATTTAAAGTCATTATTGAGAGATGTGTATTGCTTCCCATCATTTTACTTTCTGTTTGCATTATTGATCTAGGTTTGTATTTCCCCAGTTATACCTTCATTAACTACTTTCTGTTGCCACTTGGGTATAGTCATTCCTTTCTTCTACTCTTTGTATTGCTTCAAGTATTCTCTGAAGGGCTGGTTTTCTGGACATGAATTCTTACAGCCTGTTTATATGATGAAAGATTTTCCTTTGTCCTTCAACTATAATACACATTTTTGTTGGGTAAAGTATTCTAGGTTAGCATCTATAGTCATATAGAACTGGAAATACTTTGGTCCAAGATCTTCTGGCTGTCATTGTTTCCATTGAGAAACCAGCTGTAATTCTGATAGGTTTTCCTTTATATGTGTCTTTTGCTTTTCTTTTTTTGAACATCTAGTGTTTTTACTATGATATGGCAAGGTGAATATCTTTTCTGATCTTGTCTATTTGGTGTTCTATGTGTTTCCTGTATTTGTATGGGTATGTCTTTCCTTAATTTGGGGAAATTTTCTTCTACAGTCCTGTTGAAGATCTGGTCAATGCAATTACCTCAAGATTCTTCTCCTTCCTCTATACCTATGATATGTAGGTTTAGTCTTTTCATGCTGTCCCATTATTCCTGGTTATTCCATTCCTGTTTTTTGTTTTTTTTTTAATTTTTCATGATCTTTGCTTGAGTGGTCCAATTCTTCCATGTTGTCTTCCAGTCTTGATATTCTATTTTCTACTTCATTTTTTTCTGTTACTAAGCATTTCTCCCATCCTTTCCAGATGGTTTATTGAGTGTTCCATTTCTTTTTTCATTTCAGCCTGAGTTTTCTTCAGTATTTCTGTCTCTTTAGTGAATTCATCCTGAAGTTTATCATTATCTTTTTTTAGTTTATCCCTACCTTCTTTTAGCTCTTTTATTTGTTTGTTTGCATGATTTTTAAATTCCTTGAATTCTTTGATCATGTCTATGATAATTATTTTAAGTTCTGTGTCCTGGGTTACATCTAGAGGTCTTCATTGTAGCCCTCTTCCATAGGATTGGTATTATTTAGTGGAGACATATTATTTGGGTTTTTCATGTTATTGTTTTTTTCACTGTGATTTTAGCATGTGGATTTCTTTTGGTGTTTGTGATTCTGATATGAAGCTCAAGTGTTTCTTTGTTGAATTGGAGACTGACTTTGCTTGTATTCTTCAAATGCTTTCATTGTCTTATTAGGTATCAAAGGCTGGTTGGTCTAGGCTTCAGGTTCTCACTTCTGATTTTGTACTGGAAGGACCAGCTAATTTTCAACCTGCTACTCAAGAACCCCCAACCCCCACCCCCCAGAGGCCCAAGAGAGGTATCAATCAGCAGGATTGAACCCACAGGGTCCCACACCAATGAAGCCCAGGTGTTCCAGAGCTAGTGAGTGGGGAGTCTGGAATGCAGCTGCTGCCATAGCTACAGCACAGTTTGGAGCTCTCGCCACCAGGGCCCAGGTCAGGCTCATGCACTCACTGGGAGAGTGGAACCCTCAGAACTGCCTTACCATGTGGGGATCACTTACAGGCTGTCCAGGGCTGTCTGCAAACATCTCGAGTCAGGACTTTTTCCATGGGTTTGTAGGGCTGTAGTCCTGTTGTCTACTGAGGATCATCTGTAACACCAGTCAGTGTTTCAGAGTATAAAATGATGGCCATTAGCCAGGCAGATTAGCTCAGGGCTATAATCCCAGCACTTGAGAGTTTGAGGTAGATTTGATATTTTCAGTTCAAAGCCAGCCTGGTGAGTATCAGGCCAATCAGAACTATCTAAAAAAAAAAAAAAAAACCCTTTGTCAATAAACCAAAGCTAAAACAAGCAAACAAACAAAATGATAGCCATTTTGGATCAACAGCCCCTGGGAAACAGAGCACTTTAACATCTATGAAGGAACCAGCATTTTCTTAGGACTGCGGCTGAATCTCTGTTCAAGAAATAGTGGTACTTTTGGTGTCCCAGAGAGCATCAGCTGAGAGTGACTTTTCATGTACCTGTAGCCAAATGCATGAAATAGTCCTAGGATTCAGTTTTCTTACCATCTATAAAGTTGAAATGAAGCAAAGATTTGTTATAGAACTAAGCAATCAAAGTCTGAAAATGACTGGAAAACTCTGTGATTAAGTGATTTCTTGGCATTTTTTCTCTCTTGATATTTAAGCTGCTGGAGCCTTTAAAAACATAATCCCCTGAAGTTGGGTATCTGATTCTAATCCCGTGTGACAACCACTATAATAAAGGCAGGCACTCAGTGAGGGCTGACTGTGTGCCAGCATCTGTGGGGAGTGCTTTTACACAGATTACTTAATTTAATGTTCAGGATAATCTTAGGAAGTTATCCAATTGATGTGTCTCACAGATGAGGCTCTATTAAAGCTTAAAGTATTAAGTAGCTTGGCCCAAGTTTCTATGACTAGAAAGCAATAGAGCTGGGATTTGAACCCAGGCAGTCTGGCTCAGCCCTTGCCTTTGACTGTTAATGTTTTGATTCCCTAATCATAGCATTTTATAAAGCCAAAATAGCCAGGCAATTCTTCCTTATAGGGAGTTTTTTTTCCCCATCAAATACTGTTGAATGCTGATGAGAAAAAGGAACCATAGTAGATATTTTTTAAAATTCTTTATTTATTTTTATTTTTAATGATTTTTAATTAATTAATTAATTTCTATGTGTAAGAATGTACTGTCTGCATGTAGGTTTGTGCACCCATGTTATGCAATGCCATGGAGGTTAGAAGAGGGTGTCAGATTCCCCCGGAACTGGAGTTAAAGACGTTTCTCAGCTGCCATGTGGGTGCTGGGGATCAAACCTGGGTCCTCTGCAAGAACAGTCTGTGCTCTTAACCACTAGGCCATCTCTCCAGCCCAGAACTGTAGTAGATATTGAACCGCATCAAGTTCATGCTTTGAGTCTTTCCTGTATTGTGCAGACAAATGATATGTTTAATTAACATGCTCAAAACATACAAAAGGGGGAAAATTAACACATTCATAAGCCAGAAGTACAAAACAGAAGGATAGACTGATGCTGCCAGCATGCTGGACTTAGAGGCAGTCAGAGGAGGTAGGGAGCTTGTCTCTACAGTAAAAATAACTGCAAATGGCTCATGCAAGGCTAGAAAACAGAGCCAGGGTAGGAGTGAGACCTCCTTATAGAGAGGATAAAGGGTGCTTCTGTCTACCACTGGCTAGACTTAAGATTCAATACTTAGTCAGAGGAGAGAAAGCAAGCAGCCCCACACCACGATGTAAAACCACAGAATCCTCAATAATTTTGTGATTATGAAAGCTCAGGGGGAAAAAAAAAAGCTTGGAAACCACTCTAAGAAATGACTCTGAACTGGAGGCCTTCAGAAGGCTGCTGGGGTCCACAAGCCCCCTGAAAGGGGATGCTGAGTCCAGCACCAAGCATCTGCACCAAAGTGAAGCAAAGCAAATCGAATGAATTCTTGTGGAGCACACATACAATTTTAAAAAAACTATAGGGAGACCCTGTCTCAAAAAAAAAGACAAATCAACGATGAGAAGATGAAATCACCTAAGAGAAAAAAGAATGGCGCAATTTGAAAATGGTTTTTTAAAAATATCATGCTAAATAGCTTTTGAGTTAAAGGAAGAGTAATAGGAATTTTAAAAAGAAAAGACAAGAAATGGCATGCATCAGGAAGAAATCAAAAGATAAGGGAACAGAGTACAAAAAAGAAGCATTTAAAAATCTTAGATTAAAAGGACATAGCAGTTAATGACTGAAATGTCGAAAGTCCAATAAATGTATTCCATTTAAACTCTAGACTGGATGGCGAGAGTGAATCGGTGAACTGGAAGTCCATTATGGAGGAATTCATCCAGAATAATAAGTCTTCAGATGGCCAACAACACAGGAAGGCATTAGATGTTATGAGTCCAAGATTTTATCTTAAAACAACAACAACTACAACCAGATATTGGTAGCAAGCTGGTCCTAAAGCAAAAATGAAACCAAATTGTTGAAGATGCGAGTCGTAACAGGGTGTCATATGTGGAAGCTCGTCAAAGTGTTGCATTAGTCAAGTTCTCTAGAGAAGCAGAAATAATATGATGGATACATTTCTACAGATGAGATTTTTATTATAAAGAATTGGCTTGTGTGGTTCTGGATGCTGGTGAGTTCCAGGACCTACAGAGTGAGTCTTCAAATCGCAGACTCAGAGCCAGGCGTGGTGGCGCACGCCATTAATCCAGACTCAGAACAGTGGTGGTGCACGCCTTTAATCCTAGCACTTGGGAGGCAGAGGCAGGTGGATCTTTGTGAGTTCAAGGCCGGTCTGGTCTACAGAGTGAGTTCCAGGACAGCTGGGGCTACAGGGAGACCCTGTCTCGAAAAGACCAAAAAAAAAAAAAAAAAAAAAAAAACCAAAAAACAGATCCCAAACTCAGAAGAGAAGAGTGCAGTTAACGATCTGATAGGTAGCAGATAAAATGTCTAAAGGGCAATTATTAGCTCACAGCCAAAGCAAGAAAACACCAGGGTCCCAGCTGGAAGGATATCAGGCAGGGGGAATTCTCTCCTGCTTCTGGGTAAGCGTTTTTGTTCTATTTAGACCTTTGGACAAGGCCTATACTCATTTGGGAGGGCAATCTGCTCTTCTTGGCCCACGATTGATATGTTACTCTCATCCCCAAAATACAGTCTTCTAAACATCCAGAATAAGGCCTGGCCAAATACCTGGATACTCAATGGAATACTTTGGAAGAAGATGCAGAAAACCAATTGTCACATCCGGCCTTGGGGAAGCACAGCAGGCACAGGGTATTCTGGCTGGAGTTTTGGGTGATGCAGTAGAAGACACATGAGTTTGAAGCTATAGAGCTCTGGGTGGGAATCTCCCATTAGTTGTGTGAGCTTGAACATGTTACTTAATTCTTCTGAGTCACTTTCCTCAGTTCTTAAGAGAGAACAGCACAGAATATGTCTCAAGGGGACAGTGTATTATTGTGTGTTTGGGGGTGGAGGGGCGTTTTCCACAATGATATATGCAATCCTTGGCAGACCTAATCTATGACAGTCTTCTGATAGCTAGCATTGGAGTGTAGACAGGTGACCCACTATTGGTCTGGAGCTATTTGGGATTGTCACAATTGTGTTGAGACGTCTGATGGCCAAAAGCCAAGAGTAGAGCTAGACATCTTATACTGCGAGGACAGTCTCCTATAGCAAAGAATTATTCAGCTCAAGAGCTCAACTGTGCAGAGAAAGGACACCGTGGGAAAGAACATGAGTTCATGCTTACAGACTCTTGAGCCTGCAGGCTTGGCTGACATCACTACATCATCATCATCATCAACATCGTCATCAACATCGACACCACGTGATGGGTTTCTTCACATCTTCCCCCACTTTTCTGCCTCCTCCATGGGGAAAAAGTGGAGCTGTGCTCCCTGGCAGCATTCCCTCTGCTCAGGGCATGGAGGGAAGGGACTCACTTGTGGCTTCCATAAAGAAGCTGCCAGCTGCAGGTTGGGCTTGCCAAGCTCTGGAATGCAGCTTTTGGGCAGTGCATCTAAAAGCTCAGCTTCTGCACAGACCCAGCCTCCTGCCCTCCCTGGCTATCCTGGCAGGAACTGCAGGCCAGGGGTAGGGGTAGGTGTGGGGGTGTGGGGGAGTGGGAGTGGGTGCAGTAGGCCCAGCTCCCTGACAGGTAGGGCACTTCCCAGCCTGGTTCCCCTCCACCTCCACTGAGACTTAGCCATGGCCTTTGCACAGACATGAATCCTTCTAGATTTCCAAAAACTTTTCTTTAGGACTGGTGTATGTTCTTGTGCAGTGAGGCAGGCAAAAGAGGAGAGGACTGGGAACAGAATGGGACAGAGGATGAGCTGGCTGGCCTGTCATCCTGGCCTGTCACTGCTGGAATTTTCTTTAGACTGAGGCTTTCCTCTCTACTTCTGCAAGGGAGGAGCTAGATCACCCCCAACGAAGCACACAAAGAAAATCAGAGTGCTCCCCCTCCCACCCCCAAGGAGCACAGGAGAGCTGTGGCAGTAAGCTCTCCAGCCATTTCTCCCAGCCCAGTCCTCAGCTGGATTTAGGAGGCGGGACCCAGACAGCACTCAAATCCCTCACAGGGAGCCTGGCTGCTTGGATTTGTTTAGCTGCAATGGAGGAAAGTCTCAGAACTTTCCCCGGAACTACAGACCTCCCCTTTGAAGCAGTTCCTAACAATAATACTGTAATGGACACAGAGCTGACTCTGCTTACACCGAGCCTATTTTCTCCTGCAGAACCACAACGGGGTTTGCAAGGATGGAGCAGGCCTCCCTCTGGGGAATCTGCTTCCCTGGCCAGCAAACGGTTGAACTTTTTTTTCTTTCCTGCCACAGAGCCATAAACACATAGATACCAAAGAGTTAATTTGCGTTTTTTTAAACCTCCTTCCCAATGCCGGCTCTCATTCCTGCATAAAATCTCCATGTCCAGACATCAAATCAGTAAGCCCTGTTGCCTGTCAGAGAATACAATGTCAGGCCATTAGTATGTTAATAAGTCCGGAGGGCGACAGGTGGCCTACTAGACAGCTCAATTAAGCTGCTCATTAAACACACGCTAACGAACAGCCAAGGCAGGGCCTGAACAGCACCATTCTGTAATGACATGATGTCAGAGGGAACAAATGAGGAAAAATAACAAAAACATTACAGCCGGGACAGACGCCACTAATAAGGACCCCTCGCACTACATCAGCCCGCAAATCAATGAGTCACAGGGATCAAAAAACTCGACCCAACATTCTCAGGAGGCTGAATGAAGCAAGATATTTTTGGTCACTATTAAAAAAAAAAAAAGCCAAACCTAAAATGACTGCAAAATATCACAATTTAACTGCTACAAAATTTTTTTTTCAAAGCAAAGTTTATTTGACACAGCTAATCATAAAGTCCGAAAAACTCATGGAGTTTGAATGGAAATCATTATTTAATGGGATCATCATTTACATTTGATTGGCATCATTTTTTAAAAGTGCCCAGGTTTGGACCATTTGCCTTCTGCTGTTCATCCAATTTAAGGACATAGTGGAATGTAAAAGCGTGTGGCCAGTTTCTTGGGTGAAGATTCTACTTGTTATCATTGGGACTTCCAGCAGCTGCTAGAACTTTCTCTTATTTTCCAGTCAGGGGCCTCCTGAATAATAAGGAATCAAACCTCTACTGAGCCATGGCTCTGACCCTGGATATACCTATTGCTAAACTAATAGGCTGGCTGGCCATTAGGAGGCCCTGACCCTGGCTCCTCTCTTATCTCAAGTGCACAGCTGACACCTCCTTTCTTCTTAGACTTTCTTCCAGGTTCAAGGTGGTGCTGCTCAGTGGGAAAGAAACTAAGGACGACAGCCAGCCAGTCTGCCTGGGTTTGCTTCTGAGGAGCTCACAGAGTCACTTGGAGACACGTCTCCACCCCGTATATTTGTTGAACTTCATCTAGGATCTAAATCTATAAATAAGGCCATAGAGGTTGCCACCTGTGTGACCTTAATCCAGTCACTTTATTTCTTGGCTCTTTCCATGTTTTTGAGATGTGATGGCTCTGGCTTGTCTTTCTGCCTTTTGGAGCAGTGTGGGGGTGGGGCGGGGGGCAGTGTAGAATTAGCTCCTAAATTGAGGGCCTTGAGCCTGTTAGGTCAATTCTCTCCCAGAAAGCTACACCCCAGCCCAACTTTAATTTTTTGATTTTTGATTTTTGAAACAGGGTTTTACTAAGTTGCCCAGACTGGCATCAAACACACTCTGTAACCTAGAGTTGAATTTGGGATGCTATTTCCTCACGTTATCAAGTGCTGGGATTATTGCTTGTGCCTCCAGGCCTGCCTTGCCCTTTCCAGTTTAAGCAAGTCATGGATTCAAAATAAGTATAAGGTGTTCCTGAAACTCACCATCTCTTTGGAAAACTGAAACTGGAAGCCAAAAACACTCCAGAGAATTCAAGAACAAAGTGCAGCATATTACTTAGAAATACAATAAGAATTAAAAATGGTGGGGCTGGAGAAATGGCCTAGCAGTTAGTTAGAGTGCCAACTGCTCTTGCAGAGGACCCAGGTTCAATCCCCAGCACCCACATGAAGGTTGAGAACTGTCTTTAGCTCCAGTTCCAGGGGAATCTGACGCCCTCTTCTGACCTCCACGGCATTGCATGACATGGGTGCATAAACCCACATGCAGACAGTACATTTATACACATAAAAATAAATAAATAAAATTTTAAAAAAAGAATTAAAAATGGGATGGGAGTGTCAATCAATGGTAGGGATCATGCCTAGCATGGACAAGGCCCTGGGTTTGACCACCAGCACCACGAATAAATGAATGCATAAATAAGTAAACAAATGAATGCATAATAATAATGAGCTATCTTACTGGTACTTCAGAGGTACAAACAAGAGGATCAGGAATTCAAGGTCATCTTTGGCTGCATATAGAGTTTCAGACCAGCCTAGACTACATGACATCCTGTCTGAAAAAAAAAAAAAAGTCAATTTGGTGCACATCAGCTGGCCAGAGTCGATGGAGGGATCACAGGCTTCTACTGGCTCTGGAAATGTGAGTAGGATGAATGGATATGAGTGCATGGAGGTATCCTAGAGAGCTTGCTTGCTTCAGCCACATGCTCCAATCCACAAAATAAGTTACAATATACCCTAAATATGCGTGTTTAAATTATAAAGATTATATTCAATATATACTTAGTATATTCTTAACATATCAAAACACAGAACAGAATGGTGAGATTGATAAACAGAAGTGCCAACATCTCTCTGCATTCCCAGGTGACCATATTGTTTAGTAAGCTGTCAATGGATTCATTCATTCAAGGACTTCTCTTCTCTAGACTTTGTCCTAGAATCACTACAAATGACACAAGCTTAGTCTCAGCCCTTGGGGTGAAGTGGAAGAGACCACTATTTTATTTTGACTAATACCATTTCAAGCTCAATTGTGATGAATATTGTCACAGAGGTAGAAACATAGACTTATGGGAACACAGCTGAGATGTGTTTACTTCTGTCTATGAGAGTCATGGAAACTTCCAGGCACCTTAAGGGCTCTAGAGCAGCATTATCTTATGGAACTTTCTAGAACGACAGAAATCTTCTAGATCTGTTGTGTCCAGATGTGGTGAATAAATACATATGACTATGAACAACACACATTGTATTGAAAAAGTGCAGATTGACTGTGAAACTGAAATTTCATTTTGATTAGTTCTAATTAGTTGAAATTTAAATAGCCCCATGTGATTAGTGGCTGTCAGTTGAACAGTCCAGCTGTAGAAAGTGGTGGTGCCGTAATGACTAGCGGTGAGTTTCATGTTGCATGAGCACTCTTCTTTATTTTTTAACATGTTTTTCATTTACTTGTTTTTATTTTTTGTGTATGAGTGTTTTGCTTGCGTGTATTTAAGTGCACCCATGTGCATAATCCCTGCAGAAGCCAGACGAGATCCCTTGGAACTGGAGTTATGGGTGGTTGTTAGTTGCCATGTGGATGCTGGGAACAGAACTCGGTCCTCTCCAAGAACAGCCAGCACTCTTAACTGCTGAATCATCTCTCTAACTCATATCTTCTTCCTTAAACTGGTACTTTCCTTCTGTCAAGGCAACGGGCATCTCATGCACAAGAACGACAATACCTGGCTGTTCCTTCAGGAAAGCCGCATTTCCAGTGCTGGGTCCAGTACCGTACACAGGTGTGCCAGTGGATGTTGCATGGAGCTACTGGAAAGAAATAAAAAAGATGTTTACAGGAAAACACCTACTCCTTTCCCTCTTCAGATCTGGACTCCACCCTTTTCTAAACCTCAGCCAACAGTGCTTGATCTTCCCGGCACCATCTCCAAGAGCAAGAACCCTAAAAGCAATACCACCCCATCCACCAGGGGGCAGTGCACACACCACACTCTCCCATCTGATAGGATTCTGGATTCTGGAAGTTATTTTTACTTGACGCTTTTTGTTAAAGATAAGAAGGAAGCGCTACAGCTAAAATCACTAGGATGTGACGAGGGAAGAGATTTTGGAAAACAATCAACCCTACAGATGTAACTGGGATGATGATAATAGTAATAAAATCTGGAAGCTGGGAAGCAGATCCACATTTGAGAATTGACGCAACAGAGCTGAAAAGGTCGAATCATAGGCCTGCGGTTTGTACCGCCACAATATGGTTTAAGAGTTGGAGACACTCGTCGGGCGTGGTGGCGCACGCCTTTAATCCTAGCACTCGGGAGGCAGAGGCAGGCGGATCTCTGTGAGTTCGAGGGCCAGCCTAATCTACAGAGTGAGTTCCAGGCCAGCTGGGGCTACAAGGAGACCCTGTCTCAAAAAAGACAAAAAAAAAAAAAAAAAAAAAAAAAAAAAAAAAAAGAGTTGGAGACACAAGGAACCCAGGGAAGTAGGAGTCAAGGTGTATCTCCAAGCAGGATGACTGACCCAAAGCCCTTCTGAGAGCGGCTAGGTGCTCAGCCTTCCTCTCCTACTCTGCAGAGTCAGACCATAAAACCGTCCTCATGCTGAACGTTGAGATGGCTCTGGGCATTTGCCCAATCTTGTTTCCTGAATAATGGTTGTAAGGACTGCACTGCAGCCTTCCCAGCTGTACAGCCATAGAGACTCAGAGTCACTGACACTTCGGGTTCCCAAGGACATAGCCAAGTCACCCTACCTAAGCCCAATAGTGTGCACTGAGCTTGCCACCAGTCTTTAGTGTGCTGTTTTTTAATAGGAGGGAGCAGTTATGAATCATTTATATTTGAGAGCACCCTCTAACATAAAAGGCAGAACAAGACAAAGAAGATTAAGTGGCTTGGAGATAACTGAAGTCAGCAAGTTATAAAGGAAGAAGAAAATGTTTTAAAATATTTTTTAAATTATTTTTGTTTTACGAGTATGAGTATATTGCCTGCAAGTATGTAAGTATACCCATGTGATCCAAATGCCCACGGAGATCAGAAGAGGGCATTGGATCCCCTGGAAGTGCTGTTCTGGATGGTTGTTACCTGCCATGTGGGTGCTGAGAACTGAACCTGGGACCTCTACAAAAGCAGCTAGTGTGTCTAACCTCTGAGCCATTTCTCCAGGCCCTCGGCCTGAACCCATGTTCTACAAATGCCCATGGAAATCAGAAAAAGGCGTCAGATCCCCTGGAACTGGAGTTACAGACAGTTGTTAGCCACCATCTGGGTGCTGGGAACCAAGCCCTGGTCCTGTGCAGGAGCAGCTTGTGCTCTTAACTGCTGAGCTATCTCTCTAGCCCTAGAAAATGTTTTTAAATTATCATTAATATCTCTGAGAGCAAGGAGAAGACATTATACCAATAAAATAAGATCCTTCAGTTTTTATTTTTTGAAAACACTTTATTTTTATTTTTATGTGTATGAGTGTATTGCCTGCATGTGTGTAAGTGTACCTGTGTTGTGCAATGCCCATGGAGGTCAGAAGAAGGTGATGGATCCCCTGGAACTGGAATAATAGATGGTTGTTAGCTGCCATGTAAGTGCTGGGAACTGAACCTGGGTCCTCTGCAAGAACAACCAGTGCTCTTAACAGCTGAGCTATCTTTCCAGCCTTCTGTTAACAATTTTTAAGTATGTGGTACATTATTAGCTATGGTCACCATGCGGTACAGTAGATCCTTAGAATCTGTGTCTCCGGGGCTGGAGAGATGGCCTAGTGGTTAAGAGCGCCGACCACTCTTACAGAGGATCCGGGTTTGATCCCCAGCACCCACATGGTGGCTGAGAACTATCCGAAACTCCAATTCCAGGAGAACTCCAGTTCCAGGGAAATCTTACACCCTCTTCTGACCTCCGTGGCATTGCACGACACGGGTGCACAAACCTGCATGCAGACAGTACATTCATACACATACAGAAATAAATAAAAATTTAAAAAAAGAATCTGTGTCTCCATCTAGCCCTCTCTGAACTCCCTGTCCCTTGACACTCTCTCTGCTTCTGATGATGGTCACAATGCAGTGCAGTAGATCCTTAGAATCTGTGTCTCCATCTCCCTTCTCTCTGAACTCCCTGTCCCTCACGGCTCTCTCTGTTTCTGGTGATGGTCACCATGCAGTGCAGTAGATCCTTAGAATCTGTGTCTCCATCTCCATTCTCTCTGAACTCCCTGTCCCTCACCACTCTCTCTGCTTCTGATGATCACTGCTCTACTCTCTGTTTCTACAGATTAATTCTTTTAGTTTCTGGATATAAGATTTTGGTAAGTTTTTTGTTGCTTGTTTATTTTTGGTCTTTTTGAGACGGGGTCTTTCTGTAGTCCCAGCTGGCCTGGGCTATCTATGGAGACCAAGCTGGCCTCCACTTCACAGAAATCCACCTGCCTCTGCCTCCCTAATGCTGGGATTAAAGGCATGATTCTGGCTGATTCTGGATATAACTAGGATCATGGGTGTCGGTGTTTCTGTTCATGGCTTGGCTTACTTTACTCTGTATGTCTTCTAAGTTCATTTATGTTGTTACAAATGACAGAAGCTCTGTTTTGTCAAGGTTAAATAATATGTCATTGTGTACATATATGTATTATATTTTGCTTACCTTTCATCTGCCAGTGGACAGTTATACAGCTTCTACATCTTGGCTACTATACAATTTTACAATGAACATGGGCTGCATCTCTCTCTTTGAGCTGGAGTTACAGGCAATTTTAAGCCACCTCTTGTGGGTGCTGGTATCTGAATTCAGGGCTTCATGATCAAGCAGCAAGTGCTCTTAACTGCTCAGCCATCTTCCCAGCTCCATTTTATATTTCTTGATGATAGCCAATCCAATAGTAATATGTCATCGAATTTGAATTAATATTTCTCTGATTATTAAATATGTCAAATACTTTTTTATATATCCTTTGGTCATTTGTATGTCCTCCTTTGAGAAATATGTATTTGAGAGTCTGGCCACTTTTTAAAATAAACCTATTTGTTTTCTTGTTATTGGATAGTTTTCATTCTTTTTGAAATTTATGTGTATGAGGTTCTTTTGCCTTACATGTATGTGTCATTCAATGTACCTGTGTTATTCAGTGCCCACAGAGGCTAAAAGAGGAGTGTCTGATCCCCTGGAGTTAAGGATGATTGTTAGCTACTGTGAGGGTGCTGGGAGGCAAAGCCAGGTCCTCTGGAAAAGCATCTAGTGTTCTTAACCACCAGCCATCTCTCCAGGCCCTAGTTTGCATTCTTTAAAAAATTTGCATCTATCTATCTATCTATCTATCTATCTATCTATCTATCTATCTATCTAGTCTGTCTATCATCTATCTATCTATCTATCTATCTATCTATCTATCTATCTATCTATCTGGTTTGTGTGTGTGTGTGTGATTGTGTGTGTGTGCAAGCAGACACATGCCATGGTTAAGGTTTAGAAATCTGGGGATAACATGAGGGAACTGGTTCTTTCCCTCTACCATCTGGGTTCCGGGGACTTGGTGTCAAGCACCTTTACCCCCCAACCACCCCCCGCCCCCGCCACACACACAAAGAATTTTCGAACATTTTCTGCCAAATCTGTGTGTTAAGCTGTGGTATTGTTTCCTTTGTTGTTCAGAAGTGTGGTTTTTGTTGTTGTTGTTGTTGTTCATTTTTTTTTTTTTTTTGGTCTTTTTGAGACAAGGTCTCCCTGTAGCCCCAGCTTGCCTGAAGCTCACTATGTAGACCAGTCTGGCATTGAACACACAGAGATCTGCCTGCCTCTGCCTCCTGAGTGCTGAGACTAAAGGCGTGCACCACCACATCCAGCTGTTCAGAAGTTTTTTATGCAATCTCATTTGTCTCTTTTTGCTTTCATTGCTTAGATCAGATATTAACTTCAAAGAACAAAACAGAGAACAAAGGTAAGTTCTTTAAAATAAAAGAAATGAAAACATCAACCAAATCTTTGAGAATGTGGAGAAAACCACTAGGAGAAAAGGAAGCAGTGAACTTAGAGGCCATACCACAGTGTCTAGCATCCAAATATAGAAGGCAGTTCTAGGGACTATGAGAGACCATCTCCCAAAGAAGTAACCTGGAAACCTTCCCCAGTATCATGTCCCTGATTTTCCCAGTTGCTCCCAGTCTAATAGACTCAGATTTGTTCATGGAGACACATCATTGTGAAATTTTGTCATGCTGAGTATACAGACAAGATCCCAAACATTTCCATAGAGGAAAAGGAAGATGCGCTTTATACAAAGGGTCAAGAATCAGATGGAGGGCTGGAGAGATGGCTCAGCAGTTAAATGCTGACTGTTCTGGCTGAGGACACAGGTTCACATCCCAGCACCCACATGGTGGCTGACAACTATCTATAACTCCAGTTCCAGGGGAATCCGACACCTTCTGACCTCCATGGATATTGCATGACACGAGTGCACTTACATACATGCAGGCAGTACACTCATGCACACAAAATCTAAAATAAAAAAAAAATCAAATGGCAAGACTGGGGATGAAGCTCAGTGGTAAAGCACTTGCTTAGCATGTGCAAGACCCTGTGTTCCATCCTTAGCACTACAGAAAAAATAAATGAAAAGAAAGAGAGTGGCATTGAACTTCCTGACAGCCGTGTGATGGAAAAGCCATGAACTGAAAGATGTGAAGAAATGGCTCAGATTGGGAAGAAAACACATTTCCAAGACAGAATTCCATATCCAGCCAAACTATTAATCAAATATGAGATAAGAATAAAATATTATTTTGGTCTTTATGAGACAGGGTTCCCCCTGTAGCTCTGGCTGTCCTGGAACTCACTATGTAGACCAGGCTGGACTTGAACTCACAGAGATCCACCTGCCTCTGCCTCCAAAGTGCTAGGATTAAAGGCAAGTGCCACCACGCCTGGTTTAAGAATAAAATAAGTTTTATATGCTCCAGCTTCATAAGGAAGCTACTGAACCTGGAGTCTTTTAATTCAAAAAAGTCATGTTTTAGAAAGAGGTTGACATAGGGTCTTAGAAGTTTGGGCTCCATTATGAAAGCCAGGTGGGGAGGAAATATATTAATACATAGTAGATTTAGATTTCAGAAGATTCTGAAAGAAATTTCTTCAAAATAATCTGATTATTGTATAGAGATACATTAAGAGGAGGTCAAAGTTTGAGGATAAATTATTAAAGCAACAGCAGCAAAATCAATGCAACTGCTAACTTTTGGAAAAAAACTAAGTTTTTCAGGAAAAATAAATGTAGTATTCATAGGTCAGCTATTTACAGTATTTACAGAATTGTAATGCTGTAAATAATGAATATTAATCTTCAAAGCTTCAGTGAAATCATAGAAGGAAAATGAAGGTAAATGTGTGTGTGTGTGTGTGTGTGTGTGTGTGTGCATTCATGCTTAAAATCCTTTTCTTCTGTGAGGGAAATCATTGGCAATGACTAAGATCAAAAAGCCAAGAACCAACAGTAAAAATTGTGCTACTACATATCCACCATTGCCATCGTTTAAAAATACATCGTTTAAAAATACATTGAAATGGCCGGGCGTGGTGGCGCACGCCTTTAGTCCTAGCACTTGGGAGGCAGAGGCAGGCGGATCTTTGTAAGTTCAAGGCCAGCCTGGTCTACAGAGTGAGTTCCAGGACAGCTGGGGCTACAGGGAGACCCTGTCTTGAAAAAGACAAAAAAAAAAAAAAAAAAAAAAAAATACATTGAAATGACGGGATCCCAGCACTCACTAAAGTGAAATCAGTTGTCTTGGATTTAGGAAATGCCAGAGGGGAGATGGAGAGTTGAGAGATTCCCTGCTTGTGATCAGCTGTCAGAACCATCTGACTATAGAAACTGGATACAGATTTGATTAAGAGATTTTTTTTTTTTATGTGTCTGAGTGTACTGTCTGCACGTAGGTAGGTGCACCCGTGTTGTGCAATGCTGCAGAGGTCAGAAGAGGTGTCTGATTCCCCTGGTACTGGAGTCAAAGAGAGTTCGTAGCCACCATGTGGGTTCTGGGAATCAAACCTGGGTCCTCTGCAAGAGCAGTCAGTGCTCTTAACCACTGAGCCATCTCTCCAGCCCCCTTGATTAAGAGACTTTAAATGAAAGGAAGAAATAAATGGCCAAACATTGCAAAGTGACATAGGAGAGTAAGAATTGAATTGAAAACTTCCTTCAGGGACCACCACTTCATGAAGGCCACTCCCAAGGGTGTGTCACCCTGAGTGATAGGATCTACCTCACTCCTTGCTTTCCTCTTCAACGTGGGTCAATATGTTTCATGATGCTGCAAGTTGCTTCATTGGGCACATGAAAATGATTCAGTTTTATCATACATCGATATCTTCACACCAACCTCCCTACTAGTATTGATTGAACAAAACTCAAGTGCTTACTTCCAATTTTGTGTCTCTAGCTCATCTCCCACCACACCCTGACACAGATAAAGTCTAACACAGAGTATCATGTAGACTTCAATAAGGATCTGAGTAGATGGAGAAGAAATTAACAGAGACTCCCATGGACCCAGGTCTCCTCCTGTCCTCACACAAATAGCCTTGGAAAGTCAGGGGTACTCCATTTCTCTCTTTGACCTTACATCATTCTTTTGCCCTTCCTACATCCCTGTAAATTGGAGTCCCAGATTATGCTTAGCTTCCTCCAGTGAGTGTCTGGGATAAGAGTCTTCACTGTTCTCTCTGCAGGACACTGGGAGCCTTTCCTAGTGATGCATCCAGCACCTGCTGCTCAGGAGAATTCACTGTATTGTTCTAAGCTCAGTCTGGGGACCAAAACCTCAACAGAAACATCATTGTCAGATATCCTTTGGATCTAGTACCTGGGAGCATTCAATTGACTCACTTGAAAATTTGAAGATTGCCTCTTAGAAAAAAACAAAACAAGTCCAAAACAAGCAAGAAAACCCACTGAGAGTGCAGCGGTCTGTGAGATATTTCACAGAAGGAGACCTGAAGCTTAATCTTAATGCTTTAAGTCTGGTCAAAGGTGTAAATCTAGCCAGGATAATGTGGCCAACTACTGTTCCATCTTAGTATAAGTGTGACACTTTCCTTTGAGGAAGGAGAAGTGACCAAGGAGAATCACAGGACCTGAAGAGCAAGGATTCTGGCTGTCATTTTATTGTCTCAAATTACTTGAGACTTGGAAATATTGACACTTGTTATCTTTAGGTATTGAGAGAAAGGTTGTGGGATTCTTTTCTTCATATTTTCTAAGTTTTCTACAAAGATCCTATATTGTGTTTATCATTCATTCAGCTCCTAAACCCATAGTTATTGAGCACCTTCTACAAGCCAGACACCATTTTAGGGCTGGGATATAATGAACTAATAACACACAATACTTCCTTGAGCAATCAGAGGTAGAAGTGGCCTCAGGGACATAGAGACCCCCGAGTCTGGGTCAACTCACTGGTGGTGTTGAGAGGACAGTGACCTCTTTGCAGCAGGGTTGCTGATGAGGAGACAGGGGACCCCTCTGGTTCTGTTTTCCAGGTTTAGATCTCACCTCTGCAACTTCCCACCTGCGTAACTTTAACTGATTTATCTTCTTTGTGCCTCAGTTTCTTGATTCAGAAAAGTGATAATAATAGTAGAATCTCGCTCTCAGGACACTATGGAAGAGATATAATTAACTAAAACTTGCCGGGCATAGTGGCGCATGCCTTTAATCCTAGCACTTGGGAGGCAGAGGCAAGTGAATCTTTGTGAGTTCAAGGCCAGCCTGGTCTACAGAGTGAGTTGCAGGACAGCTGGGGCTACAGGGAGACCCTGTCTTGAAAAGACCAAAAAACAAAAACAACGACAACAAAAATAATTAGCTAAAACTTACTTGTTATTCAAAACTTCAAATTAGCTGGCCTTCTAGTACTTATCTGATTAGAATCCTAGCACCACCTGTCAACTAACAACTCCAGTAACTCCAGTTCCAGGGAATCCAACACCCTCTTCTGTCCTCTGTGGGCATTGCATGACATGGGTGCACTTACATGCAGGCAATAAACTCATACACATAAAATAAAAATAAATAAATCAAAAAGATTTAGAGTCCAAGGGCTCAGTAAAGAATTCCTAGCTGGATACATGCTAAATAAATCTCTTTGGGCTTTTAGAAAAAAAAATAGCATGAAGAAATATGCAAATATTTTCCAGATATATTTCATTTTAGGAAGGCTAAACTTTCAAACCCTCATAGAAAGGGGCTGGGTGTGGTGACACACACTTTTTAAATCCCAGCATTTGGGAGGCAGAAGCAGGTGGATCTCTGTGAGTTCAAGGCCAGCCTAGCCTACATAGAGAGTTCCAGGAAAGCTGGAGCTGCAGGCAGACCCTGTCACAAAAAGACCAACCCCCCCAAAAAAAACCCCCAAACCACAAAATCTTCTCATAGAAAAATCAATTTCATCCAGAAATACTTGTAATGGTTCAATATGATCTGGGTGTGGTGGATTACACCTGTAATCCCAGCACTTGGGAGGGTGAGGCAAGAGGGTAACCCAGAGTTTGAGACAGTTTGGCCTACAAAGTGAGTTCCAGGACAGCCTGGGGACGAATGAGAGAAGCTGTCTCAATATAAATAAATAAGTCAATAAACAGTTAAATGTGTCAGGAATTTCATTGAGAAAGGAAAGATGGAGGGGACTTTGATTTAATCAAATAAAACGGTGTCAGGAAGTCAGTGAGTGCTGACTTCATACCCAGCTCCAAGATAGAACAGTCTTGACCCCGAGTTTGTGGCCTATTTCTGATACTGCCTTCTCATGAGGATTTTGCCAACTTGATGGAAAGCTAGACATTTCTAGGAAGAGGAAACCCAAACTGAGGAATTTTCCAAATCATATTGGCCTATGACCATTTCTGTGGTACGTTTTCTCGACTGATAATTGCTGGAGGGCCCCGATCCCGGTGGATGGTGCCATCCCTGAGCCGTAGTATCTGAGCTGTATAGGAAAGGCTGCTGAATGTGCGCCTGGAAACAAGCCAGGAAGCAGTATTCTTCCCTGGCGCGTTTCAGGTTGTCTCCAGCTTCTTACCTTTAGTTCCTGCCCTGACTTTCTTCAGCGATGGATTGTGACCTGGAGTTGTGTTAGGTTATAAAAAGGCACACGAGGCTTAGGTCACTCCCAGAACATGATTTACTTCCATGAGGGACTGCCAGAGTGGGCCACCTGCAGACACGTGCTGTAACAGGAGCCCTCAGAGCACCGACAGGGGCAGGAACAGGGGCAGGGGCAGAGGCAAGATGGCAACTGGAGCCCACCCATTTATACCCATGGGGGCGGGACTTCAGGTACAGGGGAAGAGGTCAGAAGAGGTCAGAAGATTGACAGTCTCTGGAGGAAGTGGGCATCTATGTGTCCCTTGGAATTCTGGGAAGCCCAGCTCTAACAGTAAGATGAAATAAAACCTTTTCTGCCAAGCTGATTGATCAATGTTATATCACAGCAGTCTTCTGCCTGAGTTAACCCCCACGCGTTCTGAGAGGCAGAGAGCCTCCACAGTGTCCCAGCCCTAAAATCCCAGCCAGGGAAAGTATTGCTGGTTCTTCTGCGATGGATATTTGAGAATGCAGATTCAGCGTCTGTCTGGTTCATCACCTTTGTGACACTCCTCAGGATAGAGAATCTAGGTGAAGGATAGTTTGGGTCACTCTCTGAATATAATAATTATTTTGCTCAGATTAGGATGCTGAAAATGAGGGGTAAGACAGGACCATGGGGCAGCAACCTTTGTGCTTTATTGAGCTCTTCGTTACTTGGGGATGTGGAAAATAAAGACTCCTGGAACTTTTTCCTAAACAGACTGAGTCCGTGGTGAGGACAGGACCTACCCATGGATCAGGCTGCACCTGAGGACAGGAATCAGGCACACAAGACATTCCCGGAAGTTTCAAGGGGCCCTCTATCAGCTTCGGGCCCCCCATCCCACCCCCACCCCACCCCGTCCTCCAGTTCTTTGCCTCTCAGATGGTCCCTGTGTGGGTTTGCCGGCCTCATTTCTGGTACCCAGCCTTCCAGGGAGTGTGAAAATCCACCAGGGTCCTTTGTAAGTCCAAGTGAGGATTTTGAAGCTGCATTAAAATGCCTTTCTCCGTCTTCTGAAAAAGGATTAGGTACAACGAAGTGCTTGAGCCTTCAGCTCCTTTGAAAAGAAGCCCAGTCTTAAGTGCTAAGCTCAGCTTCCACGCGGCCCAGCAAAGGCCTCCTCAGGAAAGTGGCCTGCCCGCCCGCAGCTGCTGAGACCCAGCGCCACCTTTTCATGGTGGCTCCTTTCCTACCGGCTGGGGGTGGGGGCAGACCAGATGTTTTAAAGGGATTATCAAGGAAACAAAGGCCAGTTTGCCTGCGTGCCACCCACTACTTAAAGGCATTTTCCCCTCCACACAATGGCACCAAAATCGGTGGGAATGGAAATACGAGTTTCTACCTTCTGATGGCATATAACACCTTAGGCCTCTGGGGCCGTACCTGACTCTCTTTAGGGGTCGACCATATTACCCCTGCCAAGGGTTGAATCGGATACTTCCTGCCCTAACTTCAAAATGTAGCCATATTTCAAAGTGGAATCTTTAAAGAACTAAGGTAAAATGAGGTTACACAGAACACAGACATGTTCAGAGGGACGACCATGTGGGGACACAGGGAGATGCCATCTGCAAGCCAAGGAGAGAGTCCTCAGGAGACATCAACCCTGTGGGCACCACAGTCTCAGACTTCCTGCCTCCGGAATTGTGAGAAAACAAAATTCTGTTGCTTAAGCCACCTGAGTGTGGTACTTTGTTATAGCTTCTCTAGCTAGCTAATACAAACTCCTGTTTTACCAATGGATAAACTTCAGCTTAGCCAGCTTAGGTAACCAGCCCAATGGCACATACAGCTCGGGAGCAGCTCATCTGTTTCAAAAGCCCTTGTGTTTAGCTCTTCCAATGGCTGCCGTGCACATACACATACTGCATTAGTTATTTTTCTGGTTGCTATTGTCAAATATCTGACAAGAAGCAACTTAAGTAAGGGCTGGGGAGATGGGTTACTGGTTGCCACCCAACCAGAAGGATTGGATCCCCAGAAGCCCAAGTAAACGCTGGGTGGGTGTGGTGGCCTGCCAGTAATTCCTGCCTCAGAAGGTGGACATGGGAAGCTCAGAGCAAGATGGCTAGTAAGACTAGCTATATCGATAAGCTCTGGGTTTGACTGAGAGACCCTGCTTCAATGAATAAGGTGGAGGAGCGATTGAGGTGGACTACTGACATCAACCTCAGGCCTCCTCGCATGTATGCCAGCACACACACACACATGTAAAATATGCATATGCGAGAGAGAGAGAGAGAGAGAGAGAGAGAGAGAGAGAGAGAAGAGAGAGACAAAAGCAACTTGAACGAAGGATTTATTTTGGCTACAGTTTAAGGGTACAGTTCGCCATGGCGGGGACGTTATGGCAGCAGGAGATTGAGGCAGCTGGTCACACAGCATCCTTAGTCAAGAAGCAGAGGGAGAGGAATGCTGGGGCTCGCCACACTTTCTCCTTTCTATTCAGTCCCAGACTCCAGCCTATGGAATGGGGCCACCTATAATCAGGGTGAGTCTTCCCTCCTCACTTAAACCTTTCCAGAAATACCTGAGAGATACACCAGCCATATGTTTCCATGGTCCCATCTGTTATATTTTTGGAGAGAGAAAGAGGGGAAGTTTACAGTTAAGAAATAAGAAGGAAAAAAAAAAGCCGGGCGCGGTGGCACACGCCTTTAATCCTAGCACTTGGGAGGCAGAGGCAGGTGAATCTTTGTGAGTTCAACGCCAGCCTGGTCTACAGAGTGAGTTCCAGGACAGCTGGGGCTACAGGGAGACCCTGTCTCAAAAAGACCCCCCCCAAAAAAAGAAATAAGAAGAACCAGAGCCAGACCCACAAAAGGTGGGAAATCTGTACTCTACTTCTCATGCAGTGAAAGCTGACAGAGAAGTTTCTCTAGAGAAAAGAAGTTTCTCTAGAGAAAAGAAGTTCTCTGCACCTTGGTGGCCATGGGGAAAGGTTTTATCCCCTTTTGGGCCCACCTGGAATGTGTCTGATGACAAGGCCTGATGTTCTTGGATGAATGAAAGCGCCTTTGATTTCTCAGACAGAGCCGGGCAGTATCTCATGGGCACAGGGGAGACAGGACAGATCATCTCTGCAAACAGTCTCCCCTCGCCCGGGGAGTGACCCATTGGTAAGGCTTGAGCAAGGCCAGGTGACCAGTTTAGGGCTATCCAGTCACCTTAAGTGATTCACGGCTTGATGGCTTTCCTAATAGAGCTTATGGCTCTTTGGTTATTTCACACATTCTAGCACCATCTAGTCAACAATCAAGGTGAACCATCACATACTCTTTCAACAAAGGTTAACACCTAGCCTTTATATGCTTTCAGAGTTGCGGTAGTTGTTACACTAATGCCAGTCCCCAGTGTCCTACACCAGATGCCCACAATGACTAGCCACCCAGGCTGGGAGATTCCACAGCATGAAGCTTGACTCTAGTCTTGCTTGTTCTAGTTTCATTCTGTTGCTGGGATAAACTACTCTGACAAGAAAACAACTTATGGGAGGAAATGCTTACTTGGCTTATACTTCCAGGTCACAGTCCATCATTGAGGGATGATAAGACAGGCACTTGAGGAAGAAACAACAGAGGGACGCTGTGTGTTGGTTTGCTCAGGCTTATTCCCAGGACCACTTGCTCAGGGAATGGTACTGCCCACAGTGGGCTGGGTGTCCAAACATCAGGTAACAGACAATCCTTCACAGACTTATCCACAGGCCAATCCGATATGGACAATTACTCAGCGGAGGCCTTCCTCTCAGACTACTCTAGGCTGTGTCAAGCTGACAGTTAAAACTAACTAGCACAGAGCTCAACACAGATTTGCCAAACAGATGGATTCATAAATGCCTTTCAAACCTATTTGCAACTTTGAGTTGTGGGAAGGAGTTTCAAAAAGCTAGAGCTGCCTTTCTAGACCTAGATAAGAGCTACTTGGGATCTGCTCCTGAAATCTGTACCCCCCCCCCAAGGTGATTCAATACATAGTCAAGTTCGAGATCCAGAAATCATGAGAGTTGAGGAGAACAGCTCCCTGGTGGAGGATCATTTTCATCTATGAAGGAGCATTTATTTAAAAGACAAATTCATAGTCAAGCTCCTGGGTATTTCTGCCTCCCTTGTGGCTGGAAGTGTGTGGAAGAATGTCTAGAATGCAAGGGAACACCTCTAGGCCTTTAACTAAAGCATCCTGCCAGCTTCTGAGGTAAGCCATTCATAGATCCACACAGTTTGATCCATGTCAGCCACTTTCCAGGCAGCAGGTACATCTTCCAAGGTCTCCAGCCACAGTGATTGCTGTCCTCACAAGGAAGAACCGATTGGCTCGACTGGTAAAAGCACCTGTCACTAAACCAGACAACTTGAGTTCAAGCCCTGGAACCCACACGGTGGAAGGAGATCAACTCTCGAAAGTTTTTCTCTGAACTCTGCTTGAGCCCATGCACGTACACATACTCATGAATAAATAAATTACAAATGAATCTCAGTGAAAATTCGGGGAACTATTGTATTAGTTATTTCCTATTATTTCACTCTGTCTTGGAGGGAGGAGGCCTAGAAAACTCAGGAAGTAACAGAAACTGTAGTTCAAGAAACTTCTGAAAGTTACAAGATTCACAAGATTCCTCCTCAGGTTATAAAACAGTTGCTGGGGAGAGAAGACTCTCCATCTACCCAGTTGCTTGCAAGGTTTGTAGGGAGCTCTGGGAGAGAGCTTTTGTAAGTGGTCATCCATGCTGGGGTAGGCTTTTTGGTGACACAGCTGTCTTTGAGTCCATCATGTCCTATAAGTAATGTGTCATCCATATTCCTGTGACAACCCCAATAAACTCACTGATTCCCTAAGATAGACTTGGGTGGAATGGTTTCTTTGGCCTGCCATTTTGCTCACTATCTGGAGTAAGTAGGTGTTTGTTCTCATCTTCCCAGGAAGTCACACAACAGGCACGTTTGTTACCACCCTCACAATAGATCTTCAAGTCCATTAACATAGTTGTGACTAATTAGTCACAGCTTCCTTAGGCTAATATGCTAAGAGCTCTGAATAGGACTTGTTCCTTGGAGGGCTGACAAGCCCTGTAGCCTCTTGAGGAAGGGTATTAGCTCTGATGAAGTCCTTCGGATTGGAAAGGGACACATAGGTTTTCAATCACAGTCATGAGGGACGTTTCTTCATTTGTTTATGAGGTTGTAGAGAAGACCTACTTTGTTTATTTTCTACTTCTGTGTAACAAAACATTCTAAAACTTGGCAGCTTAAAACAGTACATATCTCTTACCTCCAGTGGATCCAGAAGGTCGTGTATCGAGGTTACTGCCAAGATGTCCCCTGGGGCTGCAGTCATCTGAAGGTAGGTTGGGGCATGGGGTTTGCTTCTGAGGTGGCCTACTTACGTACTTGGAAGTTGGTGCAGGCTTTTGGTGGGAGGTCCCAGTTTCTCCCTGTATACTGCCACTAGACTGTTTCAGTGTTCTCAAAGTATGGCATCTGGTTTCCTCTGAGATGGTGACCCAAGAGGGAACACACAGAGACTGGGAAGAATTTTATGACCTTGTATCAAAAGTCATGGAACATCATTCCTGAAAGGCTATGAGCTCCACCCTGCTCTGTTCCCATAGGAGGGGACCGCTCAGGTGTGAATACAAAGGAAGTGAAATTAATTGGGCCTTATCATAGGCTGTCTCCCTCAGAACAGGTATGAATGAAGCAGTGGTGGGGATGAGTGCAGATGGCTGAAGTCTGAGGTGAACCTTCCTGCAAGGGGCATTTCTGTTCATTTTTCCTTGTTTCTTTCTTGAATGTTTATGAGCCTGAGGGACTATTCAAGGAGAATGGGAAGGTGATCCTTTTTTTCTGATTTCATGTGTCTATAGCAACTTTTCAGCAGGGTGTTTGTTGATGGCTTTCATGATCAGAATGCTGGAAGTCACTCGGCACTAGCCTATGGCTCCTCTTTCTGTTTTCCTCAGATGGGGACTTCGGTAGAGACTTTTAGGCAGGGGATTTTAAAAATCTTTGTATTTTCTTTTCTAATTTTATAAAACTTTGCCCAATTTTGAAACTTTACTGATAGCAAATCAATATAAAAGTTTCTTTTTCACTGTAACCTGATACATAAAGTATAAGAGATATGTGTTACTTCCCTTCAGGGTCTATATTTGGGGTCTTGAGCCCACTGGTCCAGGCTACATCTTAAATAAAATACCTGCTTCCTGTGTACTCCTAGTCTCCCGCCTGATCTTTCCCACTACACGGCCACGCCAGTGTCTCTCTCATACATCGCTGTTCAAAGAAACCAGCTTGAAACACCAAATGCTAAGTCCGTTCACTTTCAGAGTAAACCCTAATACTATTTGCTATAGGTTGAATTATCTCTTTAAATTTTTTTTAAAGGGTGGTTGAAGTCTCAATCCCTGCTTCCTCAGAAAAATAGGACATCTTTGATTAGAATCATTGCAGATGTACTTAGTCAAGAGGAGATCACACTGGTATAGGGTTAGCCTGTATCACTGGTGCCAGTATGGAAACACGGCCATGTGGAGACAGGGATGCAAGGAGGAAGCTACAGGAGGATGCAGACAGATACTGCGGTGAGGCAGCCACAAACCAAGACGCCACCAGGCATTGAAAGAGGCAAGAAGGATCCTCTCATGGAAAACTCTAGGAGAGTGTCTTCATTTCAGACTTTCAGCCTCCAGAACTATAAGAATGCATTTTTCTTTTTTTTTCTTTTTCTTTTTTCTTTTTCTTTCTTTTTTTTTTTCTTGAGACAGGATCTCCCTGTAACCCCAGCTGTCCTGGAAGCCCCCATGTAGACCAGCCTGGCTTTGAACTCACAGATTTCACTTGCCTTTGCTTCTGCCACCTGAGCACTGGGATTAAAGGCATGTGCCACCACGCCTGGCCTTTTATTGTTGTTTTAAGTCACCAGTGGTAGTGCTTTATCAGGGCAGCTCAGGAACTAAGACATCACCTACAGTAAAAAAAAAAAAAAAACAAAAAAAAAAACCTTCCATCCATCCATGTATTTTTAATGAGATAAAGTAGACATTCCTGATTATAAATACCTTTTTTCTCTTATTGCTTCCACATTCTACCATTTCTACAATGGCATAGCCCTTAGCACCCAGGGAAATCACATTAACTCTGAAATGGGTTTAGCATTAATACTGCAGTGTAACTGTTTAGGAGAAACATCTCAAAGCTTATATAGACACACATAATCATATGATACTTTAAGGAACTGAGGCAAGTATGTGAACAGACTCTTCAAAGAAGCCTGGCTGTTTGCTACCATCTGAGACTCATAGAGACGGAACCCTGGAGAGAAGACCTGGACGCAAGTACACAAGCATTCAGGAGGACACAGTGCCTGTTTTCCAGCCCTATCAGTGAGTTTATGACCCGAGCATGTGGCTTAGGCACTGGAGGCTGTACCTCCTAATCTGTGAGATGGCGACAGTCACTCCTCTCTTGTGGAGCTGTTAGAAGGATGACATTTCCACACTCGCCTGTTGTGCAATGAGCTGTCAAAGAACGTTGGCAGCTGCTTCTATTATCATTAACAATTATGATTGTTACTGGTTGTGCAGGACACAGAGATGATAAGGAGCCACAGGTATGAGGTCTGAAATGTGGCTTGGAATTATGGGAAAAGATTCTGTCACTAGTTCTTCCCCCTCATGTCACTTTGGTGATTTGGTCCTCCCAAACTGAAATATGAAGGCGTAAACAGTCAAAGATTATAGTCTATGATCTACAGGGTTACTTTGAGAAATTGATAAGAAAACATATAAAAATATTCTGAGACACTGTAAAGGTTCTGTAAATGACTTTTAGTGTAAATAATGATTTTTTTCACAATAAAAAGTGAAGTATTAAATACAGATATGTGGTTAACATATATCTTGGAGGTTTCTAGACCAATTATAGATTAAAAGAATGTATTCTGTTAATTGAATCAATGATGTCACAATTTCAAATTAATTGAAAGTATACAAATTGGGCCAAGAGAGATGGCGCACTGGGTTAAGGTTCCTGCCACCAAACCTAGTAACCCCTGAGCTTCCTCCCTCCCACTCATAGCTGGAGAGATAACCAACTTCCATAAGTTGTCCTCTGACCTCAATACGGGTATGGATTGCATTAAATACACACACACACACACACACACACACACACACACACACACAGAGCAATTTCATGTAACACCTCAAAACCAAGATGGCCTTTATGTATAACCACTTTAAATTTTTTTTATTTTCTCTTTTCACACACACAAAAAACAGAAAAATACAAAGTGTTAATGACAAAACCAAGCGGAAAAAAGGTGGGGCGGGGGGGTTTCCTTTTCTTTTCTGGTGAAGCAAAGAATCAATCTACAGGGCTTGATATGTAATTCTTCTCTATTTTTTCTCCCCCCCCCTCCTTTTTTTCTTACTCTTTCTGGGCTACCAGAAAGATAAGTGTGTACTGGCTGGTCCAGGAAGCCTTAGTTCTCAGCTGAGAAAGAACCTGGTTAATTTATTTGGGGGGGGGTCTCATCCCTAAACTGCCTAGTCAATTTCTAGCTCCTGTTTAGTTATGTTACCCTCTGAAAAGGGTCACCTCAATTACCAGAAGGGATTTGGGATGCCAACCACTCTGACTTCTTCCATGCTGAAAAAGACATTGGATGTGGCAACTAGGGTATCCCCCACTCAGAGAGTCTGTCTAAAGGATCCCCAAAAAGATATCTATAGAGGGAAAAAAGTCCTTGACTAGTGCCCGTGAAAGTGGAGTGAAGGCTGGAGTAGTTAGGTACCTGATCTAGTCTAGGCAGGGGACCAGGAGAAGTAAGAGCAGGGTGAATTCCAATGTCCATTCTAACCAGTTCCATCTACCAAGGGCAAGGTCAGGTCTTGCTAGAGCAGGCTCCCCTTTGGAGCAGAAGGTGACTTTCCTCTATGTTGATCCTCCTATTTATAGACTGGATGCTGGCTAATATAACCACTTTAAAAATATTTTATTTATTACTTTTTATTTTATGTGAATGAATGTATTGCCTGCATGTGTGTAAGTGTCCCCTTGTTGTGAAATGCCTGCAGAGGTCAGAAGAGGGGGTAAGATCCTCTGGAACTGGAGTTACGGATGATTGTTACCCACCATGTAGGTGCTGGGAATTGAACCCAGGTCCTCTGCAAGAGCACTCAGTGGTGCTCTTAACTGCTGAGCAATCTCTCCTGCCTGAATATTCACTTTTTTTTATCATTGAGCTGAAAGTACTTTATTATATAATTATTAATAATATAAGGAGTTTTATATACCCACCAATGGATAGGGTAGTTTTGCTCCCTAAGATACATCAGGGTACATATACAATAACTAGAAACATCTTTAGCTGTCAAGAATTGGGGGGCCAGCTTGGCGTGGTGGCGTGTGCCTTCAATCCTAGCACTTGGGAGGCAGAGGCAGGCGGATCTTTGTGAGTTCAAGGCCAGCCTGGTCTACAGAGTGAGTTCCAGGACAGCTGGGGCTACAGGGAAACCCTGTCTCGAAAAGACCAAAAAAAAAGGAATTGGGAGGCTGGCAAGGATGTGATCCCAGCATGCAACGAGAGAGGCCAGGGACTCTGTAAACATCTCACACTACCAAGGACAGCTGCCCACTGCAAAGAATGATCAGTTGCACAAGTCATTGGGGCCCCAGTGGAGGGGTTAAGCAGAGCAGGACAGTAAAATCCAATCCTCTTTCTTTTTCTCATAATGGGTTGGTATTAGCATGGGCAGAAAGCCTGTGAAACCTCTGCACACATGGCTGTGAAATTCGACGTTTAGAAAGAGTCTTGGGAGCCGGGCGTGGTGGCGCACGCCTTTAATCCTAGCACTTGGGAGGCAGAGGCAGGCGGATCTTTGTGAGTTCAAGGCCGGCCTGGTTTACAATGTGAGTTCCAGGACAGCTGGGGCTACAGGGAGACCCTGTTTCGAAAAGACCCCCCCCCAAAAAAAAGAACTGNGAGCAGGGAGGAAAAGAAAGTAAAATTTGAGCTCAAAATTGCTTCCTCTGTTGTCCTGGACACTTGGAAGATACTAAACTCAGCAAAAGAACTACCAGAAGAATTACTCAGCCTTATAAACTAAGAAACTGCCCTTTCCCTCAGGAACTTTCCAAAGCTGAGCTCTGGCTGTCGTGACTAGAGGACACCAGAGGGCGCTCAAGAGAAGAGCAAGCCTCCCAGTGGCTGCCAAGGTGGTGTTCTTTTGTCATTAGACCACCCTGGTCACTGGAGTCAGGGGACAGAACACTGTTCAGTGCCCTTCTTCAGTCAGCACTGATTCCCCATAGTCTTCTGCTCCGAGTGGCTCAGTAGAACTTTCTGAGATAGTTACTAAATAAACCTTTGCTAGAAGGCTGAAGGGGGCTGACTTTTGAGCACTTCATGTTTACAGACCCTTGGCGCTTGAGAGGGAGATTTTAATTTGAAAACAAGCCTTGCTGAGTGATGGTTCAGTCTCTCAAGGCAAGACTCTCCATAGATTCCTTCGGTGGAGAGCTTAATGTTACAGTTACAGGAAGATGGTTGGCTTGAAAGGTAGAGTCTTAAGACGGCTCAGTCTTACTCTAACTACCCAGTAGGATCCAACTCATGTTCATCTGCAGATTTAACTGAACTGACTGGATAGCAGTCATGTCAACAAAGTACCATAAACCTGCTGGACTAAAGACCCAGTATATTGTCTCAAAATTCCAGAAGCTATAAATCCAAGATTAAGATGTGTTGTGTGGCAACATCGTCAGAATTGAAATATTCCCACCTCTGGAGAGGGTGAAGCTGGTGAGATTCAGGAAGTAAACTGTCAATGTCTGGAAGGGCTGAAACTGGCAGAATTCTAGAAGTCCCTCCCCAGCATTGCAGGGACAGTCAGCACCTGTGGTGGCAAGAGATCTGATCAGCCAAGGTAAGGAGAGGAGAATCAAGCTTGTCTAGCTGCCTTCAAGCAGTACAGAGAGCTCCAGGCCAGTGGCTTTGGTGAACATTACCTATGTGGGCTGGGCTTTTCATGACACAGCTGCTTTCAAGTAGTGCTTGCTCCTGTAAGTAACCCCTTGCCCTCACTCTCTGCTAGTAATCCCAATAAAAACTCATTGACTCACCAAGTTGGACTTTGGTGGAATTGTTACTTTGGTCTGTCATGGGTAAGTAGACGTGGGTGTTCTGTCTCCCTAGGAGACACACAACAAGGTGTCAGGCAACTCCTGAGCTATGAGGGACAATTTCTTCCATGCTTCTTTCCTGACTTCTGCTATTCCTGGCAGGCTTCAGCATGTCTTAACCAATGGATACTTCATCCCACTTTCTGTTTGTGCACACGTCTCTCTGTCTTTCCCCACCTTTCGGATGGGATTAAACCCATGGTCTCACACTTACTAGATGAGTGCTCTGACACCCACCTACATCCCTAGCTGCTAGAATTCCTTTCTGACATCCATCCTAGTTGATTAGCACAAATTCCTAATGATCCTGTTTCTAACTGAGATCACTTTCATGAGTATTAAGAGTTAAGACTTCCACATCTTTGAGGAGAAAACAATTCAGTCTTGGCCAATGGTTTCTAACATGTTTTCTGGCTTCTTGGCTTTGCAGCTAGAGGGTCCTGATCACAAGACTATTTGGTGGTGCATCCAGAGACCACTGTCCAGGAGGGTAAGAGTGGTGGTTTCAGCCCAGGGAAAACCGAGCCTGTCTTGGGGAGTGGAAGAGTCACATTGACTGGTGATGATTCTTTCCAAGAGGCCTTTACCATTGCTTCCTGCCACATTCAGTGCTTTGGAATCACTTTGGTGCCAGTTGGAATAAATGGAAAACGTGTTTAACTTGAAAAGAGAGGCACACAGTGCTATCGTATTGCACAGGCAAACGTGCAGCAGGGCAAGGGGCAACTACTGTTTCAAGATGATCTGAAAATTCAATCCGATGTCTGGCTGCACAATTGCATGCTTTGAAAGGCACCTCACAGATGGGTTTCATAATTGAGAAATGCATTTGTTCTTTGTTTCTGTGTAAAAATGACATGACTCAAAGCTTAGAGTTGGATGCCTTCCTGAAATGATCTCCCTCATCTATACATGCTCAGTAGTACATGTTTGCAGAAATGGTATTTGAGTAGGAAAGATGGAAGCCTAAGCGCATGCTTTCCAAAAGCATGCACATCACAAGGAAAAAAAATCAAAGAGAATAGAAGCTGGAGAAAACTGATCTCTTACGTCCACAACCCTGAGGCTTGTGATATATATAAACAGGGAACAGAAGGCTTGAAATACCTTTGGAGCCAAGTACCTTGCAGGAACTGGAGACTCGAGGCTCCATGGCATAAGGTACTGCAATGTTCCAAGAAGGACACTGTAGAGCATCCCTCCCAAGAATTCTCCCTCGTTAGTATTTCTACAGTCCAATCTTAACAGAATATTCCAGGACCTCTATCTCCCAGTGAAAACAAAGTACTTTTTAAAGTACAAGGGGCCGGGGCTGGAGAGATGGCCTAGTGGTTAAGAGCGCTGACCGCTCTTACAGAGGACCCGGGTTCGATCCCTAGCACCCACATAGCGGCTGAGAACCATCTGAAACTCCAATTCCAGGAGAACTCCAGTTCCAGGGGAATACGACACCCTCTTCTGACCTCCGCGGCATTGCACGACACGGGTGCACAAACCTACATGCAGACAGTACACTCATACACATACAAAAAAATAAATAAAATTAAAAAAAAATAAGTACAAGGGGCCTTGTCCTAGTATCAAATGACTAGAACTTCCTCTTGTTCCCTGGGGAACAGGACATTTCTCAAGGCCCTTACCTCCGATTCTACCCTTTGGGATGGTTTTGGACATCAGGACATCATGGAGATTGTTAGTATTCCTAGACTTCTTGAACTAAAAGGACTCTTGTCTGATGTCTTCTTCCTCAAAAGCTATACAAGGCTCTGGGGGCTTTGTTCTAGAATGGGAAGATATGAGCTTTGGTGTTCATGCACCTTCATGTATTCTGAGCAAGTACTTCAAGTCATAAAATGTAAGCAAATGTGTTCCCAGTAGGCTTTGGGGTGTGGGACTTGGTTACCCTTTGTTACTGACTTATGGCGAGATAGCCCAGTCATTTCAGATTCCAGTGACCAGCAGCAGAGGTTCTCAGCCTCCAATGAGCTACAGAATAACCCAGTAGGCCTGTTGAAACAGGCTGCAGCAACCCCTGAGGAGTTTCTGACTCTGCAGGACACAAATGGGACCGGGAAGCTGTTTTCTTCCTCCTCCTCTTCCTCTTCCTCCTCCTCCTCTTCCTCTTGTTCCTCCTCCTCTTCCTCTTCCTCCTCCTCCTCTTCCTCTTCTTCCTCCTCCTCTTCCTCTTCCTCCTCCTCCTCTTCCTCTTCTTCCTCCTCCTTTTCCTCTTCCTCCTCCTCCTCTTACTCCTCCTCCTCTTCCTCTTCCTCCTCTTTCTCCTCCTCCCCCTCCTCCTCCTCCTCCTTCCCCCTCTTCCTTTTCCTCTTCTTCTGCTGCTGCTACAGACCCATGTGGGGAGTCTCTTGGCTCCAGGAATAAGGATCAACCTGAGGAGCCTCAGCTAAAAGGTTCCCAAGCACAGAAGGTCTCACAAGTCACCAAGCCAACCCCAAAACGGACTAGCCTCAGCTGAGCTCCTCTCAAGGGCAAGGTTAGTATCTAGGAAACCAGGAAAATGACCCTATGGAAGCCCACCATATCTAGTTGATCTAATAATAGACATCTATGCCCTGTGTTAGCATGTTCCCTTCAGGCTGAGCAGTGGGAACATGGAAAGAGCACCCTCTAACTTCTCCTTGAAAGGGAGTTTCTGAATGTTGCTTCACTGACAAAGTCATTTTAAATAAGAAAACTGCCGGGCGTGGTGGCACACACCTTTAATCCCAGCACTTGGGAAGCAGAGGCAGGCAGATCTCTGTGAGTTCAAGGCTAGACCGGTCTATATAGCGAGCTCTGGGATATCTGGGACTAAAGGGAGACCCTATCTCAAAAATACAGAAAGAAAGAAAGAAAGGAAGGAAGGAAGGAAGGAAGGAAGGAAGGAAGGAAGGAAGGAAGGAAAGAGAGAGAGAGAAAGAAAAAAGAAGAAAGAAAGAAAGAAAGAAAGAAAGAAAGAAAGAAAGAAAGAAAGAAAGAAAGAAAGGAGTGAGTCAGAGGCAGAGGTCTTTGGCTGAAGTTAGAAAAGGTACTGGGTGGGGGCTGGAGAGATAACCTAGCGGTTAAGAGCACCGACTGCTCTTGCAGAAGACCCGGGTTCGATCCCCAGCACCCACATGGCGGCCGAGAACCGTCTGTAACTCCAATTCCAGGAGAACTCCAGTTCCAGGGGAATCTGAGACCCTCTTCTGACCTCCGAGGCATTGCACAACACGGGCACACAAACCTACATGCAGACAGTACATTCATACACATACAAAAATAAATAAAATTAAAAAAAAAGAACAGGTCCTGGGGGAACATGGGGGGAGAAGAACATGGGTGCAGAGAAGGGTGCGCTTGGCATCTCTTTTGCATGGTCTTTCTCTCGACATTCTTCCCTCAGTGCTCCTACAGTATCTCCATGGAATCCCAGACTTCCTTAGGACAGTCTGAAACTCCAATTCCAGGAGAACTCCAGTTCCAGAGGAATCCGACACCCTCTTCTGACCTCCGCGGCATTGCACGACACGGGTGCACAGACTTGCATGCAGACAGTACATTCATACACATACAGAAATAAATTTAAAAAAATATAAAAAAAAAAACCCACAGAGTAGCCCTCTCCCTCATTCCTGATTCAACCGACACATTCTGAGATTCCATGTGGAGAAATCCTCTGAAACACACAGAGGCCCCCAGAATACTTTCTGCCTTCAGATCATTCTTTTGTTGGAGAATTGGGTGATGCAATAAAATGAGTATGTCTGGAGGTGCGCACAGGTATTCATGAGTATGTGCAGGTTTGCCTCGTTACGGCAGCCCTGATTGCTACTGGCTCAACCAGATAGTGGTGACTGTGGGCCCCAAGAAAGGTTAGTGTGAGTGTGTGTGTGTGTGTGTGTGTGTGTGTGTGCGTGTGCGTGTGTGTGTTCAGAAAGGATTTCAATGATTCCTTCTGTCATGGCCCTGCCCATACAACAAGTGCTTGAGGAATAGGAACTGCGCTTACTCAAGAGGCCACCACAGTTTATTAGAGGGAAGTGGAACAGCATCATGGTTAAGAACATGGATTCGGGCTGGAGAGATAGCCTAGTGGTTAAGAGTGCTGACTGTTCTTGCAGAGGACCCAGGTTCGATCCCCAGCACCCATATGGAGGCTAAGAACCGTCTTTGACTCCAGTTCCCGGGGAATCCGAGACCCTCTTCTGAGCTCTGTGGCATTGCACGACACTGGTGCACAAACCTGCATGCAGACAGTACATTCATACACATTAAAAAAAGTAAATAGCCGGGCATGGTGGTGCGTGCCTTTAATCCTAGCACTTGGGAGGCAGAGGCAGGCAGATCTTTGTGAGTTCAAGGCCAGCCTGGTTTACAGAGTGTGTTCCAGGACAGCTGGGGCTACAGGGAGACCCTGTCTCGAAAAGACCAAAAAAAAAAAAAAAAAAATAATTCTTAAAAAAAAAAAAAAGAACATGGATTCCAGAGCTACACTGCTCAAGTTCAAATCCCAGCTCCACCATAAATGCAGGCTGAAGTTGCTTAAACTTTCTGTGCTTATTTCTTTGCCTATAACAAGGAGAACAATGACACCGTAGTGTTCTTGGGAAGACTAAATTGATCAATACATTTAAATTTCTTAGAAAAGACTGTCATTTGACAAGGACTATAAAAATGTTCAATGTATTATCACAAGAGATTTTTACATCTGCACATTGACATCTCAAAATATATTTGCTTTTTATTTTTTGACAGTTGGGCTGAGAAATCATTAAAGTTAGCTGACTCAATGCCAGAAGCCTTTAACTTCCCCTCTCAAAACTTAAATAATTTAAATATTAAGTGGCTCCTTCAAGGTCCAATGTGAAAGTTCCTGAGTGATGGAAGCCCTGGTTGTCTGACATGAGGGTTGTGCAGCTCCTAAGAAAAGCAAGCAAGAGTGGGGTCCATGACTGACCCTCAATCTTGAGTTTTAGTCATTCCCCTATGTTTTTCTCATAATTCTCTTAATACAAACCTTAGGGACACATCCCAGGAAAGAAGAGCAACCCCTCCTAAGTTATGATAATTAAAACAACAAAGTCAATCATAGTGATCATTTACTAAGAATGTACTATATGCTCAGGGCTCTGCTCAGTCCTTAGGTTGAGTTTCCCGTGGGACCCCAATACAAAGGTTTCTGTGCTGGCGATTTATAAAAGGATAAGCTCGTAGCAGGAACTGTGAAGGAAGTGAGGGAATTGGACAAGGAAGGGATGGAGGCCAAGCAAAGATGTCGTTTTAGCCAAAGTCCCTCAGAGGGAGCTTAGGCTTGCTTCAGAAGGGGTCTGGAGTGTGACATCCCAGGTCGTGCCCAACAGAGACAAGGAAGCTGCCCCTTCTTCCAAACACTGTCAGTTACTGGACAAGGGCTTCCTTGGGGGAGGACAAGTTTCTAGACACCTTCCACTCTACATCCTGAGCTAAGTGGGGCTCCACCAGCCCAAAGGAAGCCACAGGTGCTGGCTATTTCTGGAAAGAAAACAAACCTCAGAGGTAAGGTGGGGGGAGAAAGAGAGAGAGAGAGAGAGAGAGAGAGAGAGAGAGAGAGAGAGATTCAAGTACATTTCAAGAAGAGAGCCACATAGACTAGTCCTACTTCAGTGGGACTTTGAAGCCAATAAGAGTTTGGGCTTGGCCGGTATCAATCTACTGTCCACAAATGTCACCAAGGGCCACACAGCCCACATTTGAGAGTCATCCTTCAAATGGATTTAGATCTTTCTCCTCCATTGGCTGACTCTGGACTTGGTTATCTCATTGACTTTTATCTTTCATACCTGTGAAATTGAGATACTCAGAACTTGTTACTCAGAGATCTGTTCTGAGAGTGAGTTATAACCTGTGACACGCTTAAGACAGTACTTGGAACATAGCTTTACAGTAACTGATCACCATTACTATACAGGTGACACTAAAAATATGTACATCGGGACTGGGATGGGCTGGGAAACGGCAGAATTGAGAACAAGCTAAACAGGACAAAGCTAACAGAGTGGAGCTCTGGGAATGAGATCAAGTAGCACTTAGGCAGTGGACTAATGTCTATGTTCACCCTACTACATCTCATGCTATAGATAGTGTGTTATCTTACATCATCACAAAAGAGAAAGAACAATATAGTTCAATAAGTCACACACACACACACACACACACACACACACACACACAGAGAACAGAGCATATTCATATAACTTGTACTACAGTACATTATTCAAATTGTTCCATTTTATTATTGTTACCTACCTTATCCTATATTGAATTTTTAATTAAAATTATATCAATGTATAAAATAGTATTACAGTGTCCATTTGGTACTTTCTGAGGTTTGGGGAATCCACCAAGGGCCTTAGACTATAACCCCTGTGAATAAGGATACACTACTGTACCACTTTTATTTGCTACATATTAGCGGTGGAGATTTGGCTTGTTTCCATCTTTTTGCTACTTATGACTAATAGTGCTCTAAACATTTATACGCCAGTTTTGTTTAGACATGTGTTTTTATTCCTCTTGGATATACACCAAAGGGAGGAATTACTAGGTCATATGGAGTCTCTATTTTGAAGCTTTTGAGGGGCTGCCAACCTCTTTTCCAAAGCAGCTGCACCATTTTACATCCCCACCAGCAGAGAAGGAGTGTTCCAACTTCTCCAAATCCTCACCAACACTTGTAATTACAAATCTTTGATTCTAGCCCATCTTAGTGGAGATGAGCTAGTATCTCACTGTGGCTTTAACTTGCATTTCCCTGGTGGCTAATAATGTTGGATAGCTTTTCATGTACTTATTACTGAGGATCTTGGAACATGTCCCTTGTGGATAAGGACACTGGATACCTTTGGAAAATGTTCAGATCCTTCACCCACTTTTAATTGGGTTGCTTTTGCTGTTACATCTAAGAGATCATTGCTTCAGCCAAGGTCACAAGGAGTTAATCTGTTTTATTCTTAAATTTTTATCATTTCAACTCTGTTTTTAGATTCCTAAAAATATTTGAATTAAATTCTGTGTATAATACCATGTCCATCTTCATTCTTTTGCATGTAGGTTTCCGCTATCCACGCAGCTCACTGGTATCTGAGTTCAGACTTCACATGGTGGCATTCATGTGCTCTCTGCTGCCTCTCCTGGATGTCGGCCAGTGCGTCCTAACTTACCCCATGGTTTGTTTACACACACTCTTGACAAACTGCAGCCTCTGCTTTCATTGTATACTATACAAACACATAAAAATGGACAAAACTCTTAGATTCTTATCACTGTTATCTCACAAAAGAAAATGAGTTAGGCTCAAATAATTTGCCATAGGTATTTAGTCTGGGAGCTCTCTAGCCTTTGCTAACAATTATGTATTTTTGCATTTGTGTATATTGCATTTGCAACACTTTTCTTCCTGTGTCTGTGGGGTCTGTTTAGCCAGATGAAAAATATACACGCAGCCATAAAAAAAAAAAAAATCCATTGGAAAACAGGGGCTTAATAGCACTTGTTGCTCTCAGAGAGGACCTGAGCTCAGTTCCCATCACCCCATGTGAGATGCCTCACAAACACCTGTAATTCTAACTCTAGGGGATCTAATGCCCTCTTCTGGAATCTGAGGTCACTGTACTCATGAAGACACATGCAGTTATACATAACTAAAAATCAAATAAGGCTTTTAAAACAATGAAAAACAGCAGTAGAGAAGCAAATCTTCTTATTTATCCAGGTAATGCTCCTAGATGTATTTGGATGGCTTTGTCTCAAAAAGCATTCATCTGGGGAGGTCACATTATTGGGTATTTTGGCTTCCTCTGAGACAGGACCAGGACGGGTGGGTACATTGGACTGGACTCCCTGAGCTTCATTTTCTCACCCTGCCTTTTCCCCTGAATCCAGACTTCAGTTAAAATGCAATTCTAAGCCGGGCGTGGTGGCGCACGCCTTTAATCCTAGCACTTGGGGAGGCAGAGCAGGCGAGCTTTGTGAGTTCAAGGCCAGCCTGGTCTACATAGTGAATTCCAGACAGCTGGGGGCTACAGGGAGACCCTGTCTCGAAACTCAAAAAAAAAAAAAAAAAAAAAATGCAATTCTAAGCCAGGTGTGGTGGCGCATGCCCTTTAAGCTCGGCACTTGGGAGGCAAAGGCAGGCAGATCTTTGTGATTCAAGGTCCAGCCTGTGTCCTACATAGAGTTTCCAGGACAGCCGGAGCCTACAGAGGGAGACACTGTCGCAAAAAGACAAAAAAAAAAAAAAAAAAATGCACTTCTCTGCCACAATTTTCATCTGATTTGAGAGCTGCAAGTGAGAACCCCTTTGAACTTGGTTACTTAGCTTCTCTCTGAAACCCCAAATAGAAGTGACTTTAAAAGACCAGAGTTGACTTCTCTCTCATGTGCCCAGGGCTGGTGGGTTAACCCTGCTCTGCTGGGTCCTGGGGGCTGCTTTGCCTCCTTGCCACACCTGCTTAGAGTGTCAAGGGTCCAGCCAGTGTGTCTGCATTCCAGTCAACAGGAAGGAAGGAGAGTAAAGAAAGAAACACCCTTCCCTTTGAGGCCACTTGTGGGAAACAGTACAACACTTCCACCTTAAGCCTTTGTCCAGAATTTAGTTTCAAGGGCATGCTTAGCCTGAAGTAAGTCTGGGGAAGGCAATGCCATTATTCCAAATGGACACCCTGTAGCTATGCAACTACCTATAAGCTGGGGTCTCTACTGAGCAGAATTGATGTACATGTGGCTCTAGACTCCTCGCTGGCTCCAAAGGCATTCCTTCGAGTCAAGGAATATGCTTCCAATTTCATTTTCTTTTATATTATATTTTTATTCATTTATTTTGGCAGATAAAAAGTGTGTGTTAATCATGCACAACATGATGCTTTGAAGCAAATATTTATCACCAACTAGTTAAGTCTAGCTAATTTACAAATGCATTCCATCACACACGTATTGCTCTTTTAGTGAGGATATTAAGCATCCACAGGAGGTTTTTCAAGACCATCTTATCACACACCATTGTTGACCTCTTGAACCCATCTCTCCTACCTGTGATTTTGCATCCTTTAGACCATCTCCCCTTTTCCCAATCTCCCTAGCCACCCAGCCTTCAACAAGATCAACTTCTGGGATTGCACATGTAAGATCATGCAGCTTTTGTCTTTGGGTTTGATTCTGCTAGTGATTTGTCAGCCCACTGGGAGAGCTGGCGAGGGCAGTGTGCTCAGAGGCCGTCTTGTTCTATTTAACATTCTCTGTTTCTACACTTTCAAGCAATATACTTGGATTCAGTACAGAGATGGGAGGCAGGAGTTGCAGACACTGAAGGGAATGAAACTCCCAAAGGACTCCCCCTGAGTGTGGGGATTCTACTACTTGAAATACGGTTGTACTCTTTCTACATTGTTTTCCTGAACAATTGCACTGTCCAGACTAAGGGATTCACAAAAGTGTCAATTCAACACATGTTGGCTTTTTTTCTTCTTTAAACTAATTGTAACAAGTGGCTGCTGTGAAAATGCAGGCTTCCTCAGGCTGCCCTTCCAGTGACCCATACCCTGACCTACCCAGACCACCTTCTGTCCAAGAGGGGAAAAGTTTTGTTCCTGGATCAGATGAAACCCTGGTTTACCCCTGGTGACCAGCAGGATTAATCAGATAGCAGTAAAACAGCTGACAGCAACACTAAACCAACTCATAATAGAAAGCACACTCACCAAACTACACATCCCAGGCCTCACCCCTCCCTGTCCTTCACCCTGAGATGCATCCAGTACCTGCTTCCCCAGACCGACATCTCTTTTCTTCTTAAAGAGAGCCACTTAGAAGCTAAGAAGCTGCTAAATCAATATGCTATTCAACCCAACTGGCTAGGAAACACAATGCCAGGGACAGAATTTGCAGCAGGAGCTTGTAGAGGATTAGGCTGCTGCCCGATCTAGGACTTACCACTCAACACACAGCCCAAACTGCAACCCATGCTAACAAGCCATGTGGTTTAGGATAGGCACTGGCTGTGGGGCCTTTTAGAAGTAAATCTACTCAACATGTGAAAAGTACCCGCTGAACAGGATCCATGCTTAGATGCAGAGGTGAACGGAAAGGAAAGGAAAGCAGGTGTCTGAACTCTCACTTGGGACAGGCCCATGGAAGAGCCCTGGGGAATGGGGTGACTTTATGTGCCACTGGTACCAGAAGTTTCCGAATTTAACTTGCCCATGCAAATTTCTTCTTCATTGTTGTGTGTGTGGAGAAAGTACATCTCTTCATGGGATCATTGTGGGCTTCTGTCTAACTTTTGGTTATTCTGTTATCAGGATAAAACAGCAAGCAATTAAAGCCACATTTGTGCTGCTAATTTAGTATCAAATCTATTGATTGTTTAAAATGTTATTTGAAAACTTAGTTTCAAAGACAAGCTCACTTTGTGTCCTAACTCCAGCTGTTGCAAGTATTGTTAGGGAAACTCCAAGGGGCAGCCAATAAAAGATAACAGTGACCCTCACACACAGAGTGACTTAAAAATAAGAGTCAAGTACCACCCAACCATCAGCAGCTGCTTTTCGGGAGTTATGAAGTATTCGATTCAGCCGTATTTCAGATTAGAAAGCGAGGACCTCGGGAACTTATCTACAGGAGAGGCGAAAAACTGCGACTTTAAATCAGATGTTGTGAGAATTTTTACTAGGAAATAAAACAAAATCCATTATTCTGATTTGGACTTTGAAGGAAGAGTTTCGGAGGAAGATGGGGTGTTATTTGCAAATGCCGTCTGGAGGCTCTCTCCCAAGACCAACTAATAATCTTGACTTAGTGAATGAACGTATTATATGGATTTCGATCTGGACCTTCAAGCCTTAAAGAGCTCTGAAGAGCCCAGATAAAGTGACCTGGGTTTTCTTCAGCGGTGCCACAGGGGTGACACCCTTTAATTCCCCTTTCATCTATATGGGAAGGCTCAGGGGCTCTAAAAACCAACAGGTTTCTCTTTCTGCCTCCTGGTGAGAAGGCTTTGGCTGCTTTCTTACTACTTCCAGACTGGAGGTGGGTGACCTGTCTTCATTTGTTACCTTGGAAGACGTGGAGAAGCAGAATTAAGTCAGGGATAATAGGCTTACGGCACATTCCTCCCTTCTACGCAGAAAGTGACTGCCCTCCCAAATGGCCAGTTTGTTTTCTGATTTTCCACGGTCCAGCCCTGCATTTAATGCAGAAAGACACTTTGGAAGCCATAACACTGTGTAGTAACCCCAGTACATGCCAGAACAAAGCAGGGGGCATGTCCATTTTGTTCTGTCAGGCAAATTATGATCCAAGTTTTCTGTCAACACCACTGTGTGTGTGTGTGTGTGTGTGTGTGTGTTAGTTGCTTATTGAGATTCTAAATTGCACTTAAAATTTCTAGATTACGAGGAGAGAGGGGGAGAGAGAGGGAAAAGAAAGAGAGAGAGAAAAAAACTCTCATTATGAATTAAAAAGGTAAAGTACTGAGGAAAATGAAAGCAGATTGTCAGACTAAAGGAAAGATTGTATGCCTCCCCACGCCACTTCCAAGGGACCCAATAGGAAGAAAGACCCCAGGAACTGTGACAGCAAATGACAAAATCAAGCAAAGGGCTGGCAGTTTCTACCAGAGTTAGACCAACTTGCATAGGATTGATAACCAAGGCAGTGGCTGGCTACCAAGATCTGTTGCCCAGGCTTACAAAGTAGCCCAGGAAGCCACCTGCTCTGGTTTGTTACATTTTACATCTAGTAAGAAGAGAGAACACAGGTCAGTGCTTTTTATCTTAAGGGGTTATTGAGAGATAACAACATGTACAAAATGGGGGGGGCAAATCAGGCAATGCTGGAATTGATGGTCTATTTTTTGTTCTTTCTTATGTCTTAATCTTGGAATAAGTTAAGAAAAATAGAACTTGGAACTTTTAATAAAGCATAAATAAGTAAGTCTTAGTGAATAGACATTTCAGTTTGATGTGTTACGATCATTATTACAGGTGGGTAAGAAGATTGTTGGAATGGGGAAAACTAGAATAATCTTGCATTTTCCGTTATAGAGACTTTCAGGGGCAGGGGGTACAACTCAGTGGTGGAATACATGCTTAGCGTGTAAGAGAACTTGGACTCAATCCTCAGCACCAAAAAAGTAAAATAAACAAATAAAAAGAAAGAGAAGGTAAAAAGAAAAAGAAATTTATAAAACAACAAAAACAGGCTGGGGAGACCGCTGGATGGGTAAAGGCAATTTCCCCGACAACCTAGTTCCATTCCCAGAACCCATGGTGGAAAGGAGGAACTTACTCCTGAAAGTAGTCCTCTGACATCCATGCGTTTACCTGTGTACATGCGCACGCACACCATGCATAGATTTGAGAAGCAACAAAACTACAAAAGTAGTATAAACTAGCAACTAAATCACTTAACTATTGATCATATCATGAATGAAAATGAAAACCAAGTCATTTCAATCAAGAGAAGAAAAAAAAGTCAATGCTACTTTCGGTGGGCAAGATGGAGGTTCTTTCTATGTATACCCTTGCCTCAAATAAAGAAAATTGCCAAAGTTTTGGACCTCACATATGCAAGGGAACACCAAAATACATTGAATATGCAACAATGCAAGGATTTGGCTTTTGTCTGAGTCTGTTAATCTCTGAAAGGCTTGTTTTTGATGTGAATTAATGTGAATTAATTGGATAGTCTAATATGCTCCTTTTGGCCCAGCAAACTATCTGTGAATTAAATGATGTACACAGATTGTTGTCGAGCAGCAGTGTGGCTCGCCCCCTTCCCCACTTTGGAGAGTCACATAGGCGTTTGCCAGAAGGAGTCTGCTGTGGGAGTCTCCAGTCTGAGTCTGAGAAGATCCTCCCCGAAGCCTTTCTGGTACTAGAAAGCAAGGCATCTGACCAAGAGGTCTCTGAAATTGCAGCCCTTTTGTAACTACACTTTTGAAATATCTCCATTGTGATGCAAATCCTGATTTTCAATCAAAATTAGCTGCAGAAAAGAAAAAAAAAAGGTTTCTCTGGAAAGTGCTGTAGGAAGCAAGCCTAATTCTAAATTCTCTGTGGTGACTTCCTATTAAACCATAAAGAAAATGCAATTAAACATGTAATGTCTTTTGTAAACACTGATTGAAGACTCCACCCTGTCATTAGCACTTTTAATTAACTACAGTTTTAGACCCGAGGGTCACTGAGTGTATGCATTATAAACAACTGTGGCTTTCTGGGGCCCCCCAGTTTGGATGCTGAAGTAACAAGGCTCTAAGAATATTTTAGCTTTTTCGGACTCTGCACAAAAGAGTCCATTGTAGAATTCTCGTCTCTTAGCATAGATCTTTTCCATCAATTTGGACAGATAAGATGAAACTGGAAAAGTAAGATGTCAAGGGCCGGGCGTGTTGGCGCACGCCTTTAATCCCAGCACTTGGGAGACAGAGGCAGGCGGATCTCTGTGAGTTCAAAGTCAGCCTGGTCTACAGAGCGAGTTCCAGGACAGCTGGGACTAAAGAGAGACCCTGTCTCAAAAATACCAAAAAAAAAAAAAAAAAAGATGTCAAGGACTTGAAGGCTTCCCACCTGTACTTAATTTTATTTTAAAAGCCAGACTTTGGCATATGAGATATTCTTGAGATCTGCAGATAGTTTGACAGCCTTTAGGTCAGTATGCTCAACTTTAGATGTTTCACCTGTGTCCGTTTGATGGCAGTGTGTGTGTGTGTGTGTGTGTGTGTGTGTATGTTCAACCTGTGTCTTTGACTATACCCTTCAAGACAGAGGATTTCTCCTGCCAAAATACACACAGCCTGGGATTAAAAGGGCTGAAACCTACCAGCAAGTTCTGAACGCCCTCCCACAATCATTAGACCAAATCCACATCATTCGACATTCATTTTCCCCTTATTCATCTGTCCAACTCATTCCTCCCGCATTCACCAGGCTTATATCTTAATCTTTTCTGTTACATAGAGAATACATAATGAAAAGCTGCATTTTCTGGGTACATGCACACATTTGGAGCGGATGAACCATATGTGAAGTGACACACAATGCTGAATGCCTGCTGAATGGTGTCCAGAGCTAAAAACACTGCGAACCCGGGAACAAAAAGCAGGCGAACAAGAGCCAGCGCCGGCCTGGCCTCTGTGAGGACACCAGGGGATTCGCCGGGAAAACATGGGTATAATTTCACTGTTTGCACTCAGGCAAGCTGTGGGAAAGGAGTCACCATCTGATGTTTGATTGTGTGGGATATGTTTTTGGCAGTGGCCTTGTATTCCGCATTGACAAAAAAAGAAAAAGAAAGAAAAAGAAAGAAAAGAGAAAAAAGGGGGAGAGGAGAAGGAGGGGGCAAGAAAATAAAAAAGAATCAAGCTACATTTGTTGTTTTCAATTTTCTGTCTGGGGGACAAGCACAGCTGACAGTTCTGACCAGTGGCCACCTGAAAATTAGGGCCAGGGCCTGGCTACTGTCCCCTCTGTTGTGTCCCTCCCCCCACACCGCCTCAGCCCCCTCTTACACTGATGTTACCACGGGGGACTTTTATCCACCCTTCCCCATTGCTTGGTTAACCTACAGCTGAGCTGTGGGGCTGTTTGCCTGATTTAATAAACCCTTTTATACTTGGTAGTGGCTGAGGAAGGAAGGTAGGGGACCTGGCAGTGCAGAGGGGAAGAGGCCCAGCTCTCAGCAGCAGGCATCTCCGGGAGCTTGTTAAGGCCGAGAAGGGAGATCCCAGGGACTCCCAGGGAACATGTGGGACTGGCACTCAGCTGCCAGGTGGTCCAGAGAGGAAGTCCCCAGGATATACGGGGTTGTCCTGTGCGCACTGTGCCTGCAGGTAGGGACTCCCAGGGAACATGTGGGACTGGCACTCAGCTGCCAGGATATATGGGGTTGTCCTGTGCGGTCTGTCCCTGCAGGTAGATAGTATTTCATAGCCAAGGATTCTAGAAGCAACTGTGTTTGTCTTCTTCACCACGACCCCTTACTCAGGAGTGCTAGATTTAGCAAATAAACATAGACTGCTGGGAAAAATTCATTGCAGAGAAATAACAACTATTAAAAAAGTGAGGTCTAATGAGTTTAGAATCCAGATTTGCCCTGTGCTTTAGCCCCTACTAGACTTCTAGGCCAGGTGCTCCCTCTCTTTACAAGATGGGGATCTGGAACCTTCCCTGCCTGTATCTCAGGGCATTAAGAAGACAGTGAGAAAACAGGTGGGGGGGGGTGCTTCCTTCCAGAAAGGAGCTAATTTGATTGGGTCCCCATGCCCCAGCTATGCTGTTAGATCCCTTCCTTCTAATTTCCTCAAGCCAGGAGACCTTGTCCCAAGACCAGAGTCCAGTGCTATCGTTGCCTGGTCCGTGAGCCCTTTCTTCAATGGTTTTGCATTATTTTATTTGGACCATGTTCCTTTTTAAAATTAATTTATTTTTTAATATATATTTTGTACAAGATTATCAAATCTAGACCCGTGTCCCCCACCCTATCCCCCCACCCCACCAAAGCTCATGCATTCTGCCAAACATGCTTTTCATCTCTTTCTCAGTCTTTCTCGATATTCTCCATGTGGAAGTTGACTGTTTTTGGAAAAACAAAAGACCCCAAATAGCCAAAACAACCCTGAGTGAAAAGAGCTACACAGGGGGGATCTCTATACCAGACTTCAAACTATACTACAGGGCTATAGTCATAAAAACAGCCTGGTACTGGCACAAAAACAGACCTGTTGACCAATGGAACAAAACCGAAGATCCAAATCTGAGCACATATAATTTCAGCCATCTTATATTTGACAAGGGGGCCAAGAAGCCACAATGGAGAAAAGACAGCATCTTCAGCAAGTGATGTTGGCAAAACTGGATCATCACCTGTAGAAAAATGAAATTAAACCCCTACCTCTCGCCCTGTACAAAAGTCAACTCCAGATGGATCAAGGACCTCAACATGAAACCCCAAACTCTGAAGGTGATAGAAGAAAAAGTTGGCAGCAGACTACAAGACATAGGCATAGGAAAAGACTTCCTAAATCAGACAGCAGCTGCGCAAGAATTAAGATCGACAATTGACAAATGGGACCTCATTAAACTCAAAAGCTTCTGTACATCAAAAGAAACAATCAAGGAAGTGAAGAGAAATCCCACAGAGTAGGAGGAAACCTTTACTGCAGATACATCTGACAAAGCATTGATTTCCAGAATATATAAACTACTCAAAAAAACAAAGAAGAAAACAAATGACCCACTCAATAGATAGAGCAAAGAACTGAACAGAGACTTCACAAGCAAGGAATTAGAGATGTCTGAGAAACACCTTAAGAAGTGTTCAACATCACTAATCATTAAGGAAATGCAAATCAAAACCACTTTAAGATATCATCTTACTCCAATAAGACTGGCTAGGATCAAGAAAACAAATGATACCAAGTGCTGGAGAGGTTGTGGGGAAAGGGGAACACTCATCCACTGCTGGTGAGAATGTAAACTCATACAGCCACTATGGAAAGCAGTGTGGAGAACCCTTGGAAGACTTAGAATGAACTTGCCACCTGACCCAGCCATACCACTCCTGGGCATGTACCCTCAACACTCACCCCACTGCAGAGATACATGCACGGCCATGTTTATTTCAGCTCTCTTCACAATAGCAAGGAGCTGGAACCAACCCAAATGCCCCTCAACTGTTGAGTGGATAGAGAAAATGTGGTACATCTACACAATGGAGTTCTATGCAGCAGTAAAGAAAGATGACATCATGAGCTTTGTAGGAAAATGGCTGGAGCTAGAGGACATCATGCTGAGTGAAGTAACACAGTCCCAGAAAAACAAATGACAAATGGTATCCCTCATCTGTGGATGCTAGTGCCAATTACCTAGTTGTAAGTATTTCTTGTGTATGGCCCCCTGAGGTTTTGTCCAAAGCAGTTGAGAGTGATGCATATTGGAAACAACACCACCAACAACAACAACAGAAAGGACTGAATCAAAGAACTGACTGAAACAGTGAACTTCTACTCAAAACAGTCAACTTCCTCATGGAGAATATTGAGAAAGACTGAGAAAGAGATGAAAAGCATATTTGGCAGAATGCATGAGCTCTGGTGGGGTGGGTGAATGGGGGGGGGACATGGGTCTAGATTTGTTAAAAAAAATGAAAATAAAGTTATGAAAAAAAAAGAATTAGTTCACATGACAGGAAGTAAACAAGACAGAAGGCTTCCTGAAATCCACCAGTCTATCATGAGATCAAGAATAGCTATTGGAAGAATAACTTTTCCAGTGAAGCCTTGATCGGGAAGTCTCAATGGAATGAATTTTTCTTTGTCCTTGGCACTAAAGACCAAAAATCACTACCTCAGCTGGCAAACCAACCACTGAAGTGTGGGGATTCAGCAGTAGTCATGGTGAGTGCCCACTGTGATGTCAAGGTTCTAAGGCTCATGCCACAATAGACAAAGCACCACGTGTTTTTTTTTTTCTTGATGTTCTTACATCTTTTCACTTTTCCAAAATATTTTTGGAAAAAGATTTAGGTTCTGAAGCACTTGTGAGCAATCAAAGAGATCTTATCACTATTTGTATGGGTTCAAATCAATAGTAAGCTGTATCCCAAATCCTAGTACAAACTCTTAACCAGATCTCCAGAGCCATTTTCTGTTGCTCACTCCACATCCTCCTCCACCTCCTTCTCCTCCTCCACCTCCTCCTCCTCTTCCACCTCGTCCTCCTCTTCCACCTCCTTCCCCTCATCCACCTCCTTCTTCACCTCCACCTCCTCCTCCTATGTAGATTTGTAGGTTCATAGGATCCTCCTCCTCCTCTTCTTCCTCTTCCACTTCGTCCTCCTCTTCTTCCGCCTCTTAGTCTTCCTCTTCCTCCACCTCCTCCTCCTCTTCCACCTCCTCCTCCTCTTCCACCATCTCCTCCTCTTCTTTCTCCTCCTCCTCCACCTCCTCCTCCACCTCCTTCTCCTCTTCCACAACCTCCTCATCCTCCTCTTCCACCTCCTCCTTTTTGTCTTTCTCCTCCTCCATCTCCTTCTTCACCTCCTCTTCCTCTTCCTCCTCCTCCTATTCCTCCTCCTCCTCTTCTACTTCCAACTCATCCTCTTCCACCTCCTCCTCCTCTTCATCTTCGTCTTCCTCCACCAACTCCTCCTCTTCCTCCACCTCCTCCTCTACCTCCTCCTCCTTCTCCTCTTCCTCCTCCTTCATAGATTTGTAGGTTCATAGGTTCCTACCCCTCCTCCTTTTCCTCTTCCTCCTCCTCCTCTTCATCTTCCTCCTCCTCCTCAACTACCTCCTCCTCCTCTTCATCTTCCGCCTCCTCCACCTCCTCCTTCTCTTTGTCTTCCTCCTCCTTCATAGATTTGAAAAAAAAAAAAGGAAGTTGACTGTTTTGAGCAGAAGTTCACTGTTTCAGTCAGTTCTTTGATGCAGTTGGACCATGTTCCTTTTTAAAAACTGTTTCTTTACTTTTTATTCATTTTATGTCTATGAGTAATTTGCCTGCATGTATATAAGTGCACCTGCTATGTCATGGAGACCAGAATAGGGTGTTTGTTCCTCCTGGAACTGGACTTAGGGTTGGTTGTTAGCTGCTATGTAGGTGCTGGAAACCGAACTGAGGTCCTCTGCTACAGCAGCAGCTGGAGATCTTAACTATGGTCCATCTCTTCAGCTCCTGAACCATGTTCTTAGTTCCCAGTCAGGACCCATTGCTTTTTGTACCTGCAAATAGAACTTTTCATCGAAGTTTTACAAATAAGGCCACCCCTTTTCCAATCTAAATACTCTGAGCCTAACTGGCATCCTGTCCTCTGCCTTGCCCCAGCCCTTATCAAGTCCCTCAACACTAGCACCAGGCTCAGACAGTGTGGTTTGGGGCCTTGTGTGTGTGCATGTGTGTGTTTGTGTGTGTGTGTGTTTGTTGTGTGTGTTGATGTGTGTATGTGTGTCTTTTCTTCAGTCACTTTCTACTTTAGTTTTTATTTTATTTATTAAAAAAATTTTTGATTGCACAGTGAGCACTTTACTGATTGAGCTAGCTCCCCAGCCCCCTGATGGCTACTCTTGTTCATCTGTACTTATGACGCCCCCGAAGCCCAGCTGGACATCTGGGTTTGTCTAGAGGTGGGTACCCTGCTTGGATTTTCCATGTGAAGACCTGTTAAAAATGTTTCATTAAGAATAACAAGAGATGAAAGAGCTTTTCTGTGAGCAGCAGGCATTTGAGGAGGCCAGGCCTCATGGTCAGGCAATCCAGGGAGCCTTTCTGTCCTTTATCCTTCACTTTCCAGAAGCTCAAGCTCAGGCTTAGCATTAGTGGTACTCTGCACCAAACTGGTCCAAGCTGTCAAGGGAAGATTTAAAAGAATGCTTGGCTTTGAGTATTTGCTGGAAAGCAGTCATGTCTGCATATGCTGTCCAGGAAGAGAAGTGTGGTTTTTCCCACGTGGTGAAAATGCTCTCATTTTCAAGCATGGTACAGAGCCATAATGGCCATTTGTAATGATCACATTTGCATGATGGAGCACTATATCTACAATAAATTAAGACTGCATTGCAATTAGTACCAATGATCACAGCTGCCGAGATAAATGGCATATGTGCTAATTAAATAATTTGTCACTTGACTGTTAAACAAACAATTCAGCCTCTTTACCTTATACTCTGCCATCTCTAGCATGCCACCATGTGCTATTAACCCAGAGGAAGGAACGGCTTGCAGTGCCCGCCCTCAGTTGCTGGAGGCATGGCTACAGGGCAGGATAACATGGGACAGGAAGGATTCAACCAGACCATGAGAACTATGAAAGTTCTCTTGGAATATGAGTTCTAGGAGGACAAAACAGACTCATAGGCCTTTGGCAAAGAACCCCCACCCCAGGGTTGTGCTGTCTAAACACTACTATTTGTGTCCTTAATGGAGAGAGATGGCTAACTAACTGATTTTGACCAACAAACATTGTATCACAACATAGTTACACTTAACTGTGTCTCAGGCCACAGTCTCCTCTCCATTTGGAACTTTCTTTCTTTTTCTCTTTCTTTCTTTCTTTCTTTCTTTCTTTCTTTCTTTCTTTCTTTCTTTCTTTCTTTCTTCTTTCTTTCTTGAGACAGGGTCTCTGGCTGTCTTGGAATTTGCTATGTAGACCAGGCTGGCTTCAAATTCACACAGATCTACCTGGCTCTGCTTCCCAAGTCCTGGGATCAAAGGTGTGTACCACCACACCCAGCTTTCCTTTCTTTTTCAGAGTTAGTGTTTTCAGAGTTAGTACTAACATATGGGCTTATTGATGGCCTTTGATAGTCCATGCAATAACTTTGTGTGAACTGAAATGGACCACGCCCTGTGCAGGACACTGGGAGCAATAGGTAGAGTACAGGCTGGAGTCATGTCCTACCTTGTTGGTCCAGGGCCCAATCATAGGGGCAGTCATATTCAGTTGCCTCTGAAACCAGGAGAGATTTGGGTCATTTAAAAACCACAGAAAACTCCCAAACCAGTTGGCACAGTGGTTCCTTCTTTATACTTCTACAGAACTGTTAACCAAGGGAACTGAACTGTTGACTAAGTATTATAGTTACGGTCTGTTGCTGTGATAAAACCACTGACCAAAGTGGAGGAAAAGGTTTATTTGTCTTACAGTCTATCATCAAGGGAAGCCAAGGCAGGAAGCTGGAGCACAGGCCATGGAGGATCGTGGCTTTACAGAGCTGCTCCCTTGGCTTGTGAAAAGTCTGCTTTCTGTTTTTTTAGTTTGACATTTTAAAGACAGTTTTGCTTATTACTTTTATTTTATCTGTATTAGTGTTTTGCCTGCATGCACCTGTGTCATGCAATGCCTATGGAGGTCAGAAGAGGGTACTGGATCCCCTGGAACTAGAAGTACAGATGGTTGTTAGCTACCCTGTAGGTATTGGAAACTGAACCTGGGTCCTCTGCAAGAGCAGTCAGTGTATTTAACCACTAAGCTGTCTTTCTAGACCCTCAGCCTGCTTTCTTACACAACACAGGACCACCTGCCCAGGGCTGGTACCACACACAGTGAGCTGGGCCCTCCTACATAACTCAACCATCAAGAGAATGCCCCAGAGACGTGGCCACAGGCTAATCCAGTGGAGGAAATTCCTCAGCTGAGGTTCCCTCCACACAAGTGTGTCAAGTTGACAACTGAAACTACCCAGCACACTGAGGGAACTGGATTCTGAGGTCTTAGTTCTGCCCTTGCTTGTGAACAAGTGACACAGTAGTCAGACAAGAGGAAAAGGGCAAAGAACTAGAGGATTTTGTGGAACCGGCCATTTGCCAAGTGCTTCATTAAACATTGCATTTCCAAGGCGCTTTCAGTCCTGAGGTGGCATTGAGTACCAGGCCCTTACACTGTCATGCAGGCTGTGGCAAAGCAGTGGGAAAAATTCCAAGCAAAGTGGTTCTATTGTAGTAAATTTCAAGAATCTAGCTGGGTGTGGACTTGGGAGGCAGAGGCAGGCAGATCTCTGTGAGTTCAAAGCCAGCCTGGTCTACATAGTGAGTTCCAGGACAGACAGCTAGAGCTGAAGGGAGAGCCTGTCTCAAAAAGACACACACACACACACACACACACACACACACACACAGAAAATCTTGACACTGTTAGTCCTTTAACAATAATTTTCATCAAATTGCATTCCATTATTTGAAAATTCAAGTAATAAGTAGTTTTATATATTATAGCCAAACAAACAACAAGCAGAAACAATAAAAAAACAGTTTATAAAAGTTCAGCTTTTGGAACCTTACTCTGACTCCCTAATGTAACAAAATTCAACTATATTTTTTTCCGGGATTTATCTCCACATTTCTAGATGATATGTGACTGAATTTATTTTCTTTAAAATTTTCAACATCAGTGTTCAAAGTTCTTTTATTTATAGGGTTTTTTCTTTTTTGTCTTTTCAAGGCAAGGTCTCCCCTTAGTCCCAGCTGGCCTGGAACTCACTATGTACACCAGGCTGGCCTTGAATTGTGGAAAGCACACTTCTGAGAGGCGGGGAGATCCTTTTATGGGGGGGAGGGGAGATGGCAACCTATTGGAATCTGACCAATTAAACCAGGCCAGGGGCTCAGATCTGGAGTTGGGTCTTAGGTCCAGAGGTCTCATGGGAATCTGGCTTGACCGGAAAAGAAAGGAGGATCCTTCGGATCTATGCCATCTTGGCTTTGCCCCTGAGCCCAACCTAACACTAGCCATCACAAATACTTCCCTTGATATTTCTAAAAAGATTATTAATATTTTTAAAATAAATGTACCCTTGTTGAAATGTGTACTGAATGGTTTCTAATTCCTATGGATTCTTTTTTTTTTCTCTACCTTCCTGTTGGAGTATACTTCAGTGGTCTGCAAGTTTCATTGCTGTGACAAAATGCCTGAGTTAAACAACTTGAAAGGAGGAAGGTTTGTCTTGGCCTGTGGTTTTATAGGTTTCAGTCTATGTTCACAAGGCCTAGTTGCTATGGGAGACTGAATATCATGAAAGAACATGGCAGAGGAAAATCTGCCCACAGCAGTTGCAGGAAACAGTGTTCATGTTTAAACAAAGCCCCTTCCGTGACATTCATTAAGCTATGACTCCATGAATGGATCAATGCACTCCTGAGGCCCAAACCCTTCTGATCCAATCACCTCCCCAAGACCCCCTCTGGGTATCAGGTAGAGAGCTATCTACTGTCAGTGTGGTATGGAGCTAGGACTCACTTCCTGCCATGCACAGGAACCAAGCAAATGCTACGACTTGAGGTTTTCACAAAGGAAGCCTGGGAGGCCAGGAGCTTAAATCTTCCTGTATTGGTCTTTTCTGTTGCCCTGATAAAAAAACGTGGCCAAGCCAACTTATAGAAGGAAGAATTAAGTTGAGCTTATGGTTCCGGAGGAATCAAAGTCCATCGTGGCAGGGAGGCGGCAGGAGATGGCTGAAGCAGAAAGCCGAGCACTCATGCTCTGGGATTACAGACAAGCCGCCATACCCCCTGGTATGCCATGCCCACGCCCACTCAACATCCACATGTGTTCTGGGTATCCAAACTTCAGTCCTCATCCTTGCACAGCAAACACCTTCCCTACCAAGCCATCTCTCCAGCGCCTTCTTTTCCTTTCTCCTAGCTCCTAAAATGTGTTGTCCCCATAGGCCAGCAAAAAGATGTTTGAATTTAAGGATGAAGGGAGATCAAAGTCTCAGAGTAAATACAGACTAGCAGAGTTGGGGGGAAACAGTAATTCTACAACCTCCTTCCCAGGGACTGGGGAATGACCGAGCACCTCTGGGTCTGGATGGAGACCTGGAAAGTGCAGAGGCGGCCCTCCCAATAGACCGGAAGCTGTAGCTTTCCTATACAGATGCTGCTGCTGTTGATATGTGCGGCCAGACGGAGCAGAGTCACAACTTCTCATTCATTTGATCAGAATGTTGCCAAATCTGAGAAGAATCCATGTTTTTGCTACTCCTACTTGCTCCCTCTCTGAGTTATCTACTTACTGTTTCTTTTTAGATTTTTTTCTTTAAGTTTTAAAAATATTTTATTGATTCAAGAATTTCATTACAATGTGTTTTGATCATATTCAGATCCCTCCCCCAATCTCCACCCTCACCTTACCCTCCCACTCCAACTTCATGGCCTCTATTGTCAAATAAACAACCCATCCATCTCATGCAACACATCTGAGCTGGGTGCCAGAGACATCATATCCCATGAGACTGCCAGTGAACTATAATTCTTACACACATATGGGCCAAAGTAAGGCCCACTCCCTTCCCTCTGTGCGTGGTTTGGGGCCAAGTTTCTTGGAATAGAAATTTCATACTTGGCCGGGCGTGGTGGTGCACACCTTTAATCCTAGCACTTGGGAGGCAGGGGCAGGCAGGTCTTTGTGAGTTCAAAGTCGACCTGGTCTACAGAGTGAGTTCCAGGACAGCTGGGGCTACAGGGAGACCCTGTCTTGAAAAGACCAAAGGAAAAAAAAAAAAAGAAAAAAGAAAAAAAGAAATTTCATACTTGTCCTCTGTTTCTCAAAGCCGGTTGCTCACAGCCCAAGTACATGCAGGTTGCACTGTGGCTGTTTCTGGAGCTCACTCAGAACAGTGACCCCACTGCGGGTCCAAGGCATTCTCCAACAGGTTGATTACCCTCAGGGTTTTACTGTGGGAAAAAGCAGAAGCTGGGTCCTCACAGCAGGGAGCAGTTGGGTGGCAGTCGGGAGGTTTCACAGCTTCGCACACAGATTATTTTTGGAAATCTGTAGACTTCTCAGGTTCCTATTGCTGTTGCTGACTGCAGCCAGGTCTTGATGGCCAATGGATGATGATGATGATGGTGATGATGATAGCCTACTTGACCAAGGGTCTTCTGTGCAGTAGACAATTGCTAGTCCAACCCTCAATCCAGCCCTCAGCAAGAGAGGTGTGTCAGGGTGCTGCACAGTGTGGCACAGCCCCCTCCAGACTGGGTAACTGCCAAGCTCAGTGTGCTTTGATACCCCAGGGGCACAGGTGGCAAGCGCCCAGGCCAGGCTGTTGTGTGGGGGTGGCCAGGTCAGCTGGAGCACATGGGAAGCTGGGATGGAGTGGCTCCTCCTGCCCGTGGGGTGCCATCCCATCAGGATTCTTAATACAGTGAAGAGCCCTGGAGTCATGTTTAAGTTCCTGTGCTAAGAGCTGCTGCCACTTCCACCACTGCTCCAGTGCCCAGAGCCATGCAACCTCCACCTTGCTCACCAATGATATTCCCTGTTGCTTGGCAAGTTCCGAGTTCAGAATTCTGACATCAATATAGAACCACCTATGATCGGAGAACAGTCATCTTGTGTGATAAGGTTCCTCACAGGGTCCAGCGCACACCCTCAGTCTCCTCAGGGCCGGCCCATGCACCCCAGACCCCAAGGCCAGCTGCCCGAGGTACACCGTATACCTCATTCTGCCGCCATCTTACCAAGACTCTTGTTCTAGTTTCTCTTCAATTGCTGTGACAAAACATTCTGGCTGACACCAACTTGGGGAGGAAAGGGTTTATTCAGCTCATATCTCCTGGGTCACAGTTCGTCACTCAGGGAACCCAAGATAGGAACTCAGGACAGGAACCTGGAGTCAGGAGCTGAAGCACAGGCCATGGAGGAATGCTGTTCACTGGCTTGCTCCCCTGGCTCATGCCCAGTCTGCCCTCTTATATGGTACACAACAACCTGCCCAGGGTGTCACCACCCATAGTGAGCTGGGCCCTCCCACACTGCTCAACAATCAAGACAATACTCCACAGATGTGGCCACAGGCCAATCCAATGGAGCCAATTCCCCAATTGAGGCTCCCTCAACCCAGGTGTGTCAAGTTGACACTAAAGCTCTCCAGCAGAGCTCTTAATCTCTTTAAAAAAATTTTTTAAAGACAAGTTCTCATGCAACCAGGCTAGACTCAATCTTCCTATATAGCCAAGGCTAGTCTTGAAGTCCTGAACTTCCTGCCTCTACCTCTCAAGTAATGGGATGGGGAGACTGCACTGTCTCATCCAGCTAGGTAATATTTTTATATCTTTCTAAAAAAGATTATTTTTTTAGAGATACAGTTGAGAGGTCACTAAAACCAAAAATGTAATTCTTTGGGTTGTCACATATATATATATATATATATGACATATACACATATATATGACAACTATAAAATATATAGTATAACATATATACTATAATATATTATGTAGATATAATATAATAATATAAAATATATAGTATAATATATTAGACAACTATAAAAAATGAAATAAAAATTTATAGAAAAATGGGTGGACCTAGAATGTATAATATTAATCGAGGTCATCCAAATTCAGAAAATAAACAAAGACACCTTTTCCTTCACTTGCAATGATTAGTTTGTAGTGTCTACACATACATATTTAAATAAATACATGTGTGGCTATACTATAGTATTTAGAATTAAGAACAAGGAAGGATAATTCAAAAAGAAGGAAAAAAAATCTAAATGGGTGTCAATCACCAAGACAAGAAAATCCTCAGGAGAGCTATTCCAGAGACTTTGGAAATAGGACAAACCTTCCTGAAATTCTAGGGTGGACACTGTTCTCTCTCTGGCCTCTCTGGGAGTGTTTTCCTCATAGTGACGACTTTGACCATTGTCCACTCCTGACCCCTAAGTGTGCCTCACTTTGCCTTGTAATAACACCCACCCACCTACCTCCTACACTATGCCTCTGCTTTCTGTGCCTGATCTGGATTCTTTCAGTGAAATTACAGAGACCAGGAACCCTGATGGGGGTGGGGGTGGGGGGTTGTGGGGAGCATGGGGGGACCAGAGTGAGATTCCCACAGTAGTAAGTATAAACACCAGCTCTTTATAAAGTTTGGGACTTGGGGAAAGGTGGGAATGGAATATGCTTCCCGTAATTGGAATCCAATTTCCAGCCTAGGAACAGGTTCCATCACCAGCTGGCTCCTCTCACCATCTCCTTGAGCAACAGACACGTGCAAGCAACTTCCTACCTCAAGAGACACCTGGGATGCTTTGAATGAAGCCTGCCGATCACTTTTAGAGGAGCCTGGGAGTCAAGGAGATCAGGAAGGTAAAAACTGAAGACAATTAGGATATTCCGGTCCTTCCAACCATTATTCTTCCGTTGAAGCTTTGTTTTGCTAGAGGGAAAAATTCCTAAGAAAATCATTATTACAAAGCAGGAAAACAGGAACAAAATTGCCAATAGTGGCACAACTCAAATACAGTTCTTCTAATGTTTCTGTATTGCTTTTAAGTTATTTGTGCTTTTTGTAGTTATACTGTGCTTGTAATGTTGTTACTGGACACTTAGGACCATCAAACCATTTCCCTAATGCCCTGCATTTCAAAAGAAATTAAGGAAAATAAATAAGAGAAATGAATGTATTTACTAGCCAGGCCAGGTGTAGGGAGGTGGGTGGTAAGAAGTCCAATCTACATACACCTTCTCCCTCTCGCAGTCATCTGGCCATCTTACAATTCACAGAAAACATGCAAATGTAGCTGTCAGCCAGGTTACCTGGTGTTTTCCTGAGATGAAGGAGACCTAGGCCCCAGGTTGCTTCTGTTTTCTGTTACAGAGACAGTTTTCTAATGAAGTCTAGGGTGAAGAAAATGGTACCCTAAAAGATCATCCATTTTTGGAACAGAAGACTCTTGGAATTTTGCAGCTGGGCCTGACAGAGTTCCTTTGATGGGTGGATTTGCATCTTTTCCCTGGAGGCCAGTTACGGCTATGACACCCGAAAGCCTGCTGAACAAGTCGTGCTACAAGTGAAAAGCTAATAATCTGATGGCCCAAGGGGGAGCAAACATGTGTGTCTCTCTTTAGAATTATTATAGAAATCAGCAGCTGGGAGAACAAGCATTGATTCAGAGAGTTGAAGAACTTACTTCATTTACACCAGCGGACCCAGAGGGGCTAATGCTCTCAAGTTCTAGACCCCAAATTATAGAAATTCACAGTTTGTATAAGTCTCCCCATATCCTATCTTAACTGTTACAACACCGGTAGATTAAATTAATTTTGGTAATTAAATTAAGATTATAGCCCACATAACTACCAGCACATATGGTCACATGTCCCAAGGCTGCCAAGGAGAAATTCCTTCTGCAGGCGTTTACAGAAACAGGTACAAAGGGAAGGGTTCAAACATTGCTTACAACAAAATTTATTGCTGTTACCTTATTAGGCAGGATTATTGCCTGGTTTTCTACCAGACAACTATGGCATCTCAAAGATAGCTTTGAGATCTTTGGTGTTCTCCATTTTAGTAAGTATTCATAAAACAACTATAAGGTAAGTGCTATACCCTAAAGTATAAAATCAGTCATTAACCAATAAAACAATATCCCATGCATACACAAAAGTCATATAGATGTGTGGGTATATTTCTTTTCCTCTTCAAAATATCTCCTCTGCCACCAGGGCTTCTGCATAGGATCATGGATATGAAACACTTTTCTCCTAAACATTTCTGCATGTTATAGTCTAGATCAGAGCAATTCTTTTCATTGTTGTCTAATGTTTCATTAAATTTGTAGATCATCATTAAATTATTTCCCTACCGGGATTAATTCTCCTTTTTCTCTATTGGAAGCAACTATCATAACAATTACACACCACACCTGTATCTACCCAAAAGTGCCCCCCCTCGTGTGTGTGTGTGTGTGTGTGTGTGTGTGCGTGTGTGTGTGTGTTCAGTGTTCTATATCTGAGGATTTAATCAACTACAGATCAAAAATATTAAGAAAACTAATCGTGTCTACACTGAACATGGATAATCCTTTCCTCTCCTCATTATTCCCCACACCATACAAGTGACAAGCTACATAGCATTAACTGAAGTTCCCAGAAGGGAAACAAAACCACACCTGTGTTAAGCATTCAAGACTGACTGAGTGCTTGGTGGATGTGCGGCAGGAGTATGGCAGGTTGGCAGCCAAATTCACCTTGGGCTATCTTAGCCTCTGAATAGCCACTTAATAATACCTACCTCTATATGTGACTTAACATCTTTCTGGCAATTAGGTAAATCCTTTTGAAATATATGGACCCCAGGCTTTCACCAATGCAAAAGGTAGAGAATACCATCATAGCATCTGAGGTCTATAGAGAGATTTCCCTGATTTTCTGTAACCCACATACCTAATGTTTCTATACACTGAAAATCTGCCTTTGTTTATGACATTGCTCTGTTCTTATAAAGACTTAACAAAACTGTTACCACTTTGGAACATGGTACTGGGGTATAATCAATCTGTGTTCCTGGGGTCGTAGTCACTCATATCTGGCTCCAGAATAAACTATTCCTTATTTCCTTTGAGGCGAAAGTTATGAGGTTTTTAAATTATTTTGTTGGGGGGGTGTGAGAGAGAGAGAGAGAGAAAGAGAGAGAGACAGAGAGAGAGAGAGAGATCACACATGACACTGCATATGGAGGTCAGAGGACAGTCTCGCTGTCTGTCCTAGCCACTTCCTTGTTTAGAGACTTGTTGGCTGCTACCTAAGTCAGGCTAGCTGGCTGCAGCTTTAGCCCCCTTCTACCAGCAGAGGAGTGCTGAGGTTACACATGCTCATGCTTCTGCATCTAGCCTTCTTATGGATTTGGAGAACCAGAACTCAGGTTATCAGACTTAAGTGGCAAGTGTTTACTTACAGCGTCATCTCCCCAGCTGAGAGATGTGTTTTGTGTTGACAGTGTTTACATTGTATTAGGTATTATAAATAACCAGAGATTACTTAAAGTATATAAACTTGTAGGTTCTATACAGATACTATTTTATAATAAGAGACAAACATCTGTTGATTTCTGTGTCCCTAGAGGTTCTAGAACTAGTTCCCTACAGATACCAAGAGAGGGCCCTATATATTTTTCAAATAAGATGGGAAAATTCCTAGTTTCTCATAGCTATTCTCACGTCCCAATAGTTGTCTTTTGATGAGCTAGTTCTTAGCACTCCATCCTGACAAAGGCCTTCAAGGTAGGACATTTGTTACCCTGTGTTACAGCCAAGGTAGGGAGAGAGAGATCACAGTGGAAAGAACTTCATAGCTACTGAAGAGCCCTGGAGCAGCAACTCAGGTTCAAGCACCTGACTCTCCAGCCTATTCTCTTCACCGGGGCCTCTGAGCTGCCTCCCAGGCATCCTCTATGCCAAAGTCTGCACTGCCACTGCGTGTGGTTAAATAAAACGTAGCAGGGCCACACCACACCACACACATACACACACACACACACACACACACACACACACACACACCCTGAATTTTCTCCTTACAACCCAGAATGCAGGAGAGAACACTGGGGTTGTGTTTTTGCTATGGTTCAAATCTGAAGAAGGAGTCTCCTTTTTCCAATCCTGGTCACGGAGCAGTCCTGAATTGTCCCCAAGCAGAAGGGAGAGATTTATGGGCTCTATCCCAGTCCAAGTCAGAGAGAAAAGTATTCTTTAGAAAGACATCTTCTGATGATTATTTTTGAGAGACTTTCTGGTAATCCCCGGCAAATCTGCATGTTAATAGGAATCATTTACTCAAAGCAGGGGTCCAGGAAAATAGCTTTACATAATAACAGGAGCTTGATTTGATTACTTCAATTTGGTTCTCACTATTGAATTCATGGTAAAGCCAAGCTTTTGGAAGTCTTACAGAATGATAAACAAAACGGGAATAGCAAATGAGGACGAACTTGGTGTCCAACCTGCCCATCTTTATTCCTTTCTCGTGCACAGGGAGATGGAAACTGGATGGAGGAGTAAAAACCATTGATAAGCTCCTTAGCACTTGGGAGAATTTATTGGTTTCTTGCCCACATGGAGAGCTCTAAGCCTGCCTAATATTCCCTAAAACTTGCTGGCAGCTCCACCCTAAAGGAGGCGATTTTCTTCTTTGCAGTTCAGTGTGGCTTTGCCTAGTCTCCGAAACACCCGTAGACATTTCGGGTTGCTCTTGGCCATTTTAAATCAGAGAAGTACTTTTTTTATTACCATATATTAGTTACACATAATAATGACTTTCATTATGACACTTGCATGCATGTATGTAATGTATTTTGAGAATTCTTACCCCTGCCCCCCCTGTCCCCTTCCTATTCCTAACTAGTTTTGCTATATAGAGGTGGGGGCTTTTTTTGAGACAGGGTCTCCTTGTAACCCCAAGCTGGCCTAGAACTTGCTATGTAGACCAGGATGGCTTCAATCTCAGAAAGATCTGCCTGCTTCTGCCTCCAGGTGCTGGGATTAAAGGCATGTATTGCCGTGGTTGGCTAGAGGTGATTTTTTTATTATTTTTATTTATTTATTATTTTTATGTATGAATATACTGTCTGCATGCAGGTTGATGCACCCGTGTCATGCAATGTTGTGAAGGTCAGAAGAGGGCGTTGGATTCCCCTGGAACCAGAGTTAAAGACAGTTCTTAGCCACCTTGTGGGTGCTGGGAATCGAACCCCGGTCCTCTGCAAGAGCTCTATTTGGGGCTAGGCATGGTAGTTCAGGTCTCTAATCTTAGCACTCAGCAGGCTGAGGCAGGAAGATCCCAAGAAGTTAGAAGCCAGTATGGACTACAAAGCAAAACCTTGTCCTCAAAAGTTAAAAATAAGTAATTGAGTTAATTAATTGTAGAGATTTTATTTTTTTAATTTAATTTATTTTATTTTATTTATTTTCATATGTGTATGAATGTACTGTCTGCATGTAGGTTTGTGTCCCGGAGTCGTGCAATGGCGCAGAGGCCAGAAGAGGGTGTCAGATTCCCCTGGAACTGGAGTTAAAGTCGGTTCTCAGCCTCCATGTGGGTGCTGGGGATCGAACCCTGGTCCTCTGCAAGAGCAGTTGGCGCTCTTAACCACTAGGCCATCTCTCCAGCCCCGAGATTTTATTTTTAAATATTTTATTTGTTTTAATTTTATGTATATTGCCTCTATGTATGTAAGTGCACCTATATCATGCAATGCCCACAGAGGTCAGAAAAGAACTGGAGTTAAGGATAATTATTAGTTACCATATGGGTGCTGGGAACCAAATCCACGTTTTCTGCAAGAGTAGCCAGTGCTCTTAACCATCTCTCCAGCCGATAATTCTAGTTATTTTAAACATACAAAAAGCTTGCCAAAACCATACAGAGTTGCTATCATCTCCCAGTCTCTTTTCTTTTATTTTTATTTTATTTATTTCTGTACATGTATCAATGTACTGTCTGCATGCAGGTTTGTGCACCCATGTCATGCAATGCCGCGGAAGTCAGAAGAGGGTATCAGATTCCCCTGGAACTGGAGTTCTCCTGGAATTGGAGATTCAGACGGTTCTCGGCCGCCATGTGGGTGCTGGGGATTGAACCCGGGTCCTCTGTAAGAGCGGTCGGCGCTCTTAACTGCTAGGCCATCTCTCCAGCCCCCTTTTAATTTTTAAAAAAATTTTTTTTAAATTTTCATTTGTGTATGAATGTATTGTCTGCATGCAGGTTGGTGCACCCGTGTCGTGCAATGCCGCGGAGGTCAGAAGAGGGCGTCGGATTCCCCTGGAACTGGAGTACTCCTGGAATTGGAGTTACAGACGGTTCTCAGCCGTCATGTGGGTGCTGGGGATCGAACCTGGGTCCTCTGCAAGAGCAGTCGGCACTCTTAACCGCTAGGCTATCTCTCCAGCCCTCCCAGTCTCTTCTGTTAGGTTGTCAACACACACAAAAAACGAACCTCAAAGGGAATTTCCCTCAAAGGGAATTCTGGTGTATTCTAGAGCAATATACGAGTGACCATATTCAATATGGTAACAGTTTCATGAAGTTTTTATAGAAACAGCAAAAAATGTTAAAAATCAAGGTCTTTTCAGATACATGGGTGGCAACATCAGGTAGGTGGGTAAGAGCAAAGTGAGGCAGTCTCTGCTACAGGCCTCAGCTGCTGCTGACAGCATTCTCAGTGTTTGCATTGGTGGAAGCTAGAGGTCTGTTTGTATATTCTGAAAGCTTTACCTAACACTCGTAAGATGTCCAGTCACAGACAGTAGTGGCCCATAAATAGCAATTTAGGGACTAAAATAATTCAAGGTAAATTGGCTCTGCAGAGACCTACATACAGCATTCTAACTTTCTACAATCATTAAGTTCTAATCAGTCTTGCAGAAAGTTTAACATAGCTGCAAACTTTTTTTCTGAGAACTTCCTCTAGCCACACCTTATATCCTGTTATGGTTTGACTGTGATAGTCCCCACAGGCTCATGCATTTGAAATCTTGGTCCCCATCTGACAGCACTGTTTGGGGAGATTGTGAAACCTGTAGGAGGTGGAACTTAGGCAAAGGAAATAGTTACTAAGGAGAGGGTCCTGACAGTTACAGCCCTAATACACTTCCTGCCTGACCTCTCTCTGTTCAGGACTGGCACCATGTAACAAGCAACTGTTACATGTTCCTGCCACCACAGACTGAGCCCTCTGCTATAATGAACTCTTAACCCCCTGAACCATGAGCTAAAATAAATCTTTGTTCTCTGAAGTTGTTTCTGGCAAGTATTTAGTCATGGTGACAAGAGAAGGAACTAAGATGCACCAGAGAGCATTTTTCAGAAGTAAGAAATTAACTTTGCATCAGACAATTTTAACTAAATGTCAGAGCTTTTTCACATCACCAGTTTTTCCATTGCTGTCCAGTATCTGTCCCAGGACCCCATGCAGGACCCCGCACTGCATGTAGCTGTCATGTCTTCCTGGCCTCCTCCACTCTGTGACAGGTCAGGGCTTTCCTTGATTTCACGGCCTTGGTGCTTAGGGAGAGCCTGGCCAGCTATTTTGCAGATCACCCTCAGTTTGGATCTGTAGAGGGCATTCCTATAACTAGATTGGGTCATGGGTCAACTGTGAGGAAGCTGCAGGATGATGGATATATTTGAACATACACAGACTTTTTTCTTATCATTCATTATTCCTTAATGCAACATAACTATTTACATAGAATTTGCATAATATTAGGTATTGTAAACAACTTAGTGATGACTGAGGGTATCCAGTAGTATGTGCCCTGGTTATGTACAAATACCATTTTATGCTGGGCATGGTGATGCATGCCTTTAATCCTGGCACTCAGGAGGCAGAGGTTGGTGGATCTCTGTAAGTTTAAGGCCAGCCTGGTCTACATAATGAGTTTCAGGCCAGCTGGACCTACAGGAAGACCCTGTCTCAAAAAAAAAAAAAAACTCAAAAAACAAAAAAACACCAAATACTATTTTATATAAGGGAGAGACACTCCTGGGTTATGGCATACACATAACCAAATTCACACACATGAACAGCTTTCCCCAACACACACACACACACACACACACACACACACACAAATTGGAACAAAAGAAAAATTGTTCCTTAAAACTAAAGTATAGGGAATTCACTTATTAGGATAAATGTCTTAAGTTCTAATGAAAAGTAGCCAGGAAACAATGAATCTCTGTTTATAAAACTCTGTTAAAGAAGGCAGGGACACATATCAACTTTAAAAAGTGATTTCCCCTGAACTTACTAGTTCTAAAACAACTTCGGTATCCTATAACTGTGAGCAATTTAGAAACGTCAAGTCATGGTTGATATGTTCATTGTACTTTTGCTTGTAATTGACAAATTACTGGTGTATATTTATAGGTATGGTATATATTTCATGTATATAATTAATAGTCACCAGATCAGGATTATATTTGATAGCTTTGAAATAAACAAAATCTTTAACATGTGAAAAATAAAATAAAATAAAATAAAAATGTAAAACTGCAAAAAAAAAAAGAACACAAAATCTTCCTTTATTGTGTCAGATAACAAGGTATTATTTTAGGGTTCTACAAACAATGCCTACTAGCTGAAGCAAAGGTTTGTAAGTATCCTCTGCAGATGGTCTGGCTGGGGGCACACTGTCAGAAGAGGCTTCCAGTATCATCTGACCGCCACCCATGCTGCACATGTCTATGCCCCCACTTTAAGGGCACCAACAAGATCTCCGCAGCAGCTGGTGGGCTGGACCCAACCAGCTAATACGGGGCAAACAGAATGTGTGATTGATGGAGAACCTTGGAGAACAGACCCCAAGTCTGGGAGCCAAATGGTTCCTTGCACAGAGCCAAAAGGATAAGGGTGTGCAATCTGTTTGGGAGCAAGAGATGCAGCCTATCAACACTTGACACTTTCTTTTCCTGCACAACCCTAGCATTATCTGTGACATCGTGCTGTTCAGTGTCCTCCATGGCTATGGTACAAGGCCTGCTCTTGTCATCCTTGAACTATTCACATATTACTTTTGAAGGCAATGGGTGCCATTCAGATGGACTGAACAGATGCCCCATCCTATAAAAAAGAAAGAGTAGAGAATATTCAATGTTTTAACAAATTGGTTACTAGGGTGATATAAGGAGATGGCTCAGTCAGCAAAGTGCTCCCTATGCAAGCACAGGGACCTGAGTTTAATCTCCCTGAACCTGTGGAAAAATAAGCCAGTGATAGCCATGCGCACCTGTAATCCAGGACTGGGAGTTGAGATAGGAGGATGCCTGGGGCATTCTAGTCAGCCAAGTCTAATCAAATTGGCAAACTCCAGGTTCAGTAACAGACACCGTCCCACACACTAATGTTGACTTCTGTGGCCTTCACATATGCACACACATCTGTATGCACCTGTTCACACACATACCCACAAATGAGTGCAACATACATGCATTTAATGGCTAGTTCGTCTTACTCCTCAAGAGAGCCCCTCTCCTAGAGAAAGAAAACTCAGCCCATGGAGCACTGCATGTCCACCTGACAGGAGGTGTCCCAGTCTGAATGTAGAGGAGTCAGGGCTTCCCTGAGTTTATGGTCCTTCTATATCAAGGTGAGCTATTTTGCATGTGTGAGTTGCTCCTCTTTATTCCAGTAGGAGTCTCTGTATTAAAATAATTATTTGGGGACTAAACATGGTGGGGCACACCTTTAATCCCAGCACTCAGGTGGCAGAAGCAGGCAGATCTCTGTGAGATAAAGGCCATCCTGGTCTACATAATGAGTTCTAGGCCAGCTGGGGTTACAGGGAGACCCTGTCCCCCCCTCCCGACCCCCACAAAAAGACCAAAAATAAATAAATAAATAATTTGGGAGCTGGCTCACAACCACCTGTAACATCAGCTCCACGGAATCCAATGTCCTCTTCTGGCCTTCACAGTCACTGCACAAACGTGACACACATACATGCATGCATGTAGGCAGGCAAAACACTCATAAAAGTTTTTAAAAATTAAAACCAAGTAATTGATTAACCTGAGTGACTCTACAAAATACAAAGATTAAGGTAAGCTAAACAGGGACGTGAACTGATGAGGTGACACTGACATGGTATCTTCAAAGCTGCACCTCTGTTACTGACCAAAAGCACAGCTCATGGCCACTTCCAATTTAAAGAAAATTTGCCTGTATTTTCTATTCTTTTCAATACAACTACTTCTCCCTCCTTCACCAGAACAAATTTCCTTGTCACATTTTTATTAGCATACAAAGTTTGGCAGTTCTGTATTTACAATGTTGTATTCTTCCCCACAGTTCTAATTGCTTATAGTTTCAAGCATTTGTGGTAAGTTCCACAATGATAAATTACATCACTATCTCATGGTTCTTTTTATCCATTTTTTCATTGCTAAACTTGTAGTTCATTTTCAACTTTCTGCTACCGTAAATCACACTGCTATAAATATATCAATGCATACACCATTTCTTCTTTTAAATTGCTTCCTTGAAATAAATTCCAAAGAATAAGATTACAGGGTCAAAGAGTACAAACATTTTTATGACCTTTGACCTGCATTGATTGCCAAATGCCCTCAAAAAGGCATTGTGCCAGTTTTCAAAGAATGATATACTGTTCTCCTGCCAGTCTCAACAGCGCTGAGTTGAGTTACAGGATCTTCCAGGTCTTTTATTTCTTCTATTTCCGCTGAGATTAAATAATTCACCCTCAGCAGGCGTCTCATAAGCAGCTACGCATTGCACTGGGTTCTTACTTACGCCTGCGTGGAGGGTGGAAAACGAAAGCACCAAGGAGACCGAATCAAATATTCTCAGTCAGGCCAAAGGCGTCTGTAAAGTATGTGTGGCTGGGCAAGCCCTCAAACCCAAGAACAATGAAATTGTTCTGAAATGATGAAAAGAACATCAGCACCTCAGAATCAGACATCTGAATCTTCATGTCATAAACACATTCACACGCTCACTGGCTACAGACGAGATGAAGGGTAGTGGAAATGAATGTTCATTAACGTGATCAATGTTTGAATTAACCATGCTGAGCAGCAAAGATTTTACTCTCTGTGACCCCTTAGAGAGATATCCAGTTATTTCATAGTTACTTTTTCCTCTCACATTACAATCAGTAAGAGAGACTATTAAAGAGTAACATAAGAGGAGAAGAGTTTTGGCTTGGCTCTGTTTTCTGGAAATACTAAGCAAACAGAAACTGGCCCATTGCCTCTCAATGTACTCTGTAGATGGTATGATAAAATGAAAATCACTAAATGTATGATTCTTCATGACCAGACCAGTTCAAATATTGTTCTTTCTTTTTCTTTTTTTCTTTTTTTTTTTTTTTTGTCTTTTTGAGACAGGGTCTCCCTTTAGTTCCGGTTGGCCTGGAGCTCACTATGCAGACCAGGCTGGCCTTGAACTCACACAGATCTGCCTGCCTCTGCCTCCTGAGTGCTGGAATTAAAAGCGTGTGCCACCATGCTCAGCCTATGTTGTTCTTTCTTAAAAGCGTGCCCTGGGACTAGAGAGATGGCTCAGCCGTTAAGAGCACTTGCTGCTCCTGCAGAAGACCTGGGTTCAGTTCCCAGCACCCCATGGCAGCTAACAACCATTCTAACTCCAATTCCAGGAATCTGACTCCCCCTGCGTCCTGTGGGCATTGTACAACATGGATGCACTTACATACCTGCAGGGCATATACTCATACACATAAAATAAAAACAATACATTTTAAAATATGCCTTGGATTTCTGTTTTATGGTGTCTAAAAACCCCAGGGTAATGATTATGGAGTCAAAGTAGCAATCTGTGTGTGTGATGTGGATAGCAGTACGCATGTATGTGCGCGGAGGACGCTTGCCCATGCGGACATCACCCGCATATGAACAGAGGTTGATGTTGGGTGTCCTCCTCTATCGCTTTTCACATTATTTTTTTTTTGGAACAAGGCTTCTTACTGATCTGGGAGCTTATGTTTCAGCTCGACTGGTTGGCCAGCAAGGCCCTGGGACCCACCTAGCTCTCCCCATATCCTGCTGGGGTTGCAAATATGCACTGTCATATCAGGCTTTAGAATGGCTGCTAGCAGCCCCGACTCAGATCCTCATGCTTCTATAGTAAACATTTTACTTTCTGAGCCAACTCCCCAGCCTTAAATGTAGCCAGATCATAGAGCACTTGGGGCATGCCCTGGACGTTCTACAGAAAACATGCCCGTGTCACAGAAGCAGCCATGTTATTTGGGAAGTGAGTCTCTTCCGAGTGCCCTTTCCCCCTCAGACCAACACCTCAGGAAGCCTGTTCTTGGTGTTCCTACTCTGAGGGCCTGAGAAACGGGAACACACCAATTCACACTTAAGGCTCCACACTGATGATGAAAAAACTAAGTCAGTGTAAATGTTGGCGCAGATCCACCCCTGACCCCTGATTCCTGCTCACTAGGAAGGGGCAGTCTGACAAAGTGCTGAGAAAGGAGCCCAGAGCCCCCAGAAAAGGAAGCGAGTGGCATGGCCGTCAGTCCTGACAGGGCTAGATGCTGCTCGCTCCTTGGAGACTGTGAGCAGCCACACCCTTGCTTGCTTCTGGACTATGCCACGGATGGCGATTTCCAATTGAGGAAAGGCTGGGGACTTCCTGCAGTCCTGCAGTGTTGCATCTGTCTAGACACCGGGTTCATGGGGCTATGGGAAGGTCAAGTAACAGGATGCACTAGAGGAAGGTGCAGCAACTGGGTGGAGTGGACCTTCATTGATTAGAAAGAGCCTGAAAGCTGGCCCTCCACTCCACCAGCAGGGTGTGTGTCCACGGCCAGTTCAAAGAACGGCACTAGCTTCTCTTCCCCACCTTCCTCCCTTCCTTCCTTCCTTTCTCTCACACTCTCTTGCTGTCCCCTCAACTGCTTTTACATTCTCAGCCCTCCTCCACCCTTTGTCATCTTGAATAGGAAGTCCAAGCAAAGGATCCACATCGCCTGGTCTACAAAGATAGTCACCTTGACCATGGAGTCTAGCTTTTCACCTGCTCCTCCGCATACTGTGTGGGAACTCAGTTGAACCTGACTTGCTCGCGAATGCTGAGAGTTCCTCTAGCTCCAAAGCTACGGCCTTAGGTGGGGAGTAGGCTGGAGGAAAGAAATGTCTACTGTATTAGTCAGGGTTCTCTGAAGAAACAGAAGCAACAGAATGAATATATAGCTATATACAATTTATTGATTTGCTCACATGACAGAGTTCAAGGAGTCCAACAGTATACATGCTGCACTGGAGAGGCTGAGAATCCAGGGAACTGCTCAGTCCGCAAGGCTGGATGTCTCAGTAGTCCCAATCTGGTGCTGAAGGCCCGATGGATTCCAGGAGATCTGCTGGTCTCAGTATATGCTGGGATCCGAAGGGTTGATCACAGCAGTAAGACAAACTCACCAGATGAGAGAGGCAAGCCACAGGAAAAAAAGGGACAAGCTCCCTCTGCCATGGCCTTTTATACTGCCTGCCGGCAGAAAGTAACACCCATATTTGGGGTGGGCCATCCGGGTTGAGGTAGTCCAATTCGAAGATCTTTTTTCTCTTATTTGTTCCTTAGTCCAGTCAAGTTGACACCCAGGATTAACCATCACATCTACCCACCTCCAGTTCCATAGCCAGTCACTCCCCAATCCCTCTCCACCAACTGTTGTCTTTCCTCCATCCTCACTGGGTGCTTTGTATATGCTAATTGTTCCAGTGCTGTCTTCCCAGCTGGGCACAGGCTTATTGGGATATAGAGGAGACCTAGCATTACATTCCATCTCCATTTTCCTATTAGCCATATGACATTAAATAAGCTCCCCAAAGTTCTGTTTCCTCATCCACATGGTGCTTGTGAGAGCCTACCTCATTGGGCTGTTGTGTGGATCACATGATCTTCTACAAAATCCTTGGCCCAAGTTTATTCATTGGGTTATTCCCAGGCCCACATATAGAAACTAAGAAATACACTTATGAGATGAAATTCCACAGTCTAATTGTTCTAGAGAACTGTGAAAAATCGTGATAAGGCTGAACAGTCACTAGGTGCTGTGTGAAGGACCTCCCCCAGAAAGCACGGCCAAAACATTTTGGTGAGAGTAGGTCATTTCTCCCTGAAGCTGATTCTTCCTCCCTTTCATGCTGCAGCCCAAAGGCATTGTGGGAGTAAACACTTTCTTGCATATGCTGGTTGACTTCCATGTTAAACCCATAGCATCTTCTCGTTCTCTTGTTTGAGGGAACACATTTATTTTGAGACCTGTACTATACTAGGGAATGATTTCTGCTTAGGATCTTCATGTGGGACTAGGGCTCAAATCACATCCTATAGTCCACTTCAGTCCATGAGGCTGAGCAGTGTAGATGGTTTAAAGTGTCTTAGTAGGCCCCCCAGGGGATTTTTCCCTGGAGATTGTGGGGGAGGTACTCTGTTAGGGCGATCAGGACCCAGTCCTGCAGGTAAGCCACGAGGCTGACTGACAATGAAACTTATAAAGCTTAATAAGGGCTCTCATTTGCAGTCTCCTGAGGCTTGGGGAAGGCCCTATGCACTTGTTCATATGCATATATATATTTCTATATCTATATTTGTATCTGTATCTGTATCTATATATCTATATCTATGAATTTTTTAAATTTTGCATCTAGGTGCTGAAGAGATGGCTGCACTTGCAGAGGACTTAGGTTCGATTCCCAGTACCCACATGTCAGTTAACAACCATCTGTAACTCCAGTTCCAAGGGATCCAACACCCCCTTCTTTTTTTAAAAAAACAAGTTTTATTGAATATGTCTCCAAATCAAACAATGACATTAGAATCATACACACATAGTTGTCATCTATGCTAACCATGACTTCCAGTTTCCTTAAACAATATATTGCCAAATATCAGACTATTTATTGTTCCTTAAAGAATTATAGAGGTAAATTCTGAGGTCTCTGGTCATGAAATCCTCATCAATCAACCAATCAGTCAATCACCACACAACTTTGTTAATATTTCCTTTCATTTTTGGTGAAAACGTTTAAAATCAACCTTCTTAGAATGATTCAAGCACACTCATTATGGTTACCGTGATGTACATTAGATTATCAAGGTCCACTCATTCTGTGCAACCAAAGTTCTGTAGCCTTCATCAACAACTTCTCATTTCCTGCTTCCACTGTATAAAGCCATCCCCATACAGCCTTGCTTTATGTATGCTTTGTTATAAAGACACCATATCCTTATTCAGTACATTGTTACTTCATTAGCATCAAATTCACAGCTAAGACCTTGTACTTTATACTTTGAACAAAGCTTATAAAACAATGTTTTCTACTTGAAGCTTGTCACAGCCTTCTTGCATTCCAGAACTCCAAAGAACACTTCAACTCTGTGCTTTGGGAGCATCTATCTTGGCCTTTGATGTTCACGATTCTACTCTTAGCATTTTTTTTTTATACTTCCTTACGTATAGCAAATTTACAGAGTCTGAAATCAAACTATAGGTTAATTGCAAAACATATTTAGGGATTCACAGTTTAACTGTAAGCTTGAAGACAGGTAAAAAAATATAACTTTACATCCCTAAATTACATAGCAAGTTGATGTATATTTTAATGTACTCAAAAAAAGAGATTTGTTCTTTCTCATAAATCTTAGAACTGAGGAAAATAAAGACATATACTGCAAACTATATCTGTAGTGATATCAGTCAATGTGGTATTGTCTTTACTGACCAATTGCCCACTTTGACTTACATATAAGGATTTGGTTTTAGGAACCACAAATGAGGAATAACATACATCATTTATTTTTCTGAGACTGTGCTACCTCACTTAGCATAACAGCTTCTAGTTCCATCCATTTGCTTGCAAATTTCATCCTTCTTCACCACTGCATAGAACTCTATTGTATAAATGTACCACATCTTCATTATCCACTCGTCAGTCCAACACCCTTGAGCTCTGACTTCTCTTTCCCACTTCTTGCTGTCTGTGGATGTTGGACTGACTGAGCGCATTTGGAGGACGTAGCCAAGAGGCAGCTGAGAGGGAAGGGTGGCACGATGGGGCTCACTCATAACTTGGCAGCAGCTTATCTATACTTAAGTTTCTGCTAGTCAGTGATGTATAGAGTCAGCTTCCAGGAATACTTCTGCTCACACTGTTCAGAGTCCCTGGGAGGATGGCTGGAGGTTACAGATTTGGAAAGCATATTGTGATGTATACACAGACTTTCATGTCCTGCATCAAAAACAGGCAAACAGTGAAGAAGAAGGTTTGAAATAGATAGGGTGAGAAATGGGTCTGTGGAAAAGTACCACAGTGTACTGCACAGCTAATTAAAAAATACACACCTCTGGGCCTGGGGTTCTCCTGAGACTCCTTTAGTCTCAGCACTCGGGAGGCAGAGGCAGGCAGATCTCTGTGAGATCACAGGCAGCCTGGTCTGTACAGCGAGTTCCAGGCCAGCTGGAGCTACAGGGAGACCTGTCCCAACCAAACAAACAAACAAAAACACACACGTGATATTTTTTGTTTGTGTATAGTGTGTGTGTGTAGGTGTCTGTCTGGGTGTATACACATGTGAGTGCAAGTGCACGCGCACATGCGTGCCCATGTATATGAAGACCTGAGGTTACTGTTGGGTATCTTCCTCAATCAGTTTTTCATCTTTGTTTTTTTAGACAAGGTCGATGAACCTGCAGCTTATCAATTAAGTTAGGCTAGATGGACCAATGAATTCCAGGAGTGTGCCTGTCCCTACCTCCTCAGCGCTGGGATTAATTACAGCACTTGCTGCTGCATCAGGCTGTTTTGCATGGTGATTGGTATTGGGACTCGGGTCCTCATGCTTATGTGGCAAGCCCTTTACCATCTGATTGACTCTCTAGTCGCACACATATTTCTAAATTACATTTGTCAACTTAACTCATCATTTGTTTTTATTTTTCTCATTTAAAATAAATATTTATAGGCTGGAGAGATGGCTCAGCAGATAAGAGCACTGACTGCTCCTCCAGAGGACCTGGGATAGATTCCCAGCACCTACATGGTGGCTAACAGCCATCTGTAACTCCGGTTCCAGGGGATCTGACACCTTCTTCTGCCCTTTGTTGGCTTTGTGTGAGAGGGGTGCACTTCGATACATTCAGGCAAAATACTCATACACATAAAACATAGCAAATAAATAAGATGTTATATTCATACCTTGTTTATTCATGCCTCCCCACTCTTCTTAAATAGGGACATTAGACCTGCACAGTTTATGATCAGTGCTTACCCTAAGTGTGGTCATGGAGATCCATCAGTGGCTGCTGGGATCCTGGCTCTGGTGTCCAGGCTGGAGTCATTCTCAAAGCCCCTCTGCTCTGGTGGCAGCAGCTGCCCCATCCTGGTAGGTGCTGGGGGCCCAGGGTACCAGGGGGTACCTGGAGACCAGGGCCTCACAGTGGCCTTCCTTCCTGGCCAGACGGCTGGCGTAGGCCACCAGCTGCCAGCATACAGCCCCTCTCTGGAGAATCTGTGTGGTCATTCATCTCCGGCCTCCTCTTGGAAAGGCAAAGAAGGTTGCATTATACTAGGTAGAGCTTATCTCGTGCATCTGCCAAGATCCACGAGTTTCCCTCCCTCCCTGCCCCTCGTCCCCCCAGCAACTTCCCTCCCCCCTTTTTTTACCCTCTCTTGTGGGTTTTCAATAGTGTCCCCCCCCCTTCCCCTCTTTCTGGTCAAGACAGGGTTGTCTCTCTGGGTGGAAAAAGGCAGTGTGTTCATGTGTGCAGCTGCATCTCAAAGGTACTTTGTTGGCCGGTTATGAACTTGTCTTTGCTCATGTGGGGAAACAGGGAGATTCTTTGGCTCCCCCACCCAAGTTGAAATTGATGTTATTTCTCTGCCAGTGGTACCCAAGGAAAGGTTTTGTTTCATTTCCTCCCCTTTCAGGCTGAGCCCTATTTATGTTCAGAGCTGGGGCGCTGCCACGAAGGACTATTGTCGTTTCCACTAGTATCCGAGGCTGGCCAAATCCAGCAGCTGTAGCTCATGCCTGCCCTCCCCAAGGTTTATTTCCTTGACAACATGTTCTTGTTTGGACCAAATTTCTTAGTCTCTCTTTCCAATCCCCCCTCCTCACCCTCCTCCTCTTCTGGAAATCACCCTTCCAGTTTTGTGGGGCTTAAAATTAGACAGGAAGATGGTAAACTTCTGCGTGTGTGTGTGTGTGTGTGTGTGTGTGTGTGTGTGTGTGTGTGTGTGCTGGCGCCATGAACAGGAGCTGCGAGCTGGGAAGACCCTGGGAGGTGGAAAGGGGGCAGAGGGGCCAGCACACAGGGTGAAGGGCGCCAAGCTTCACCATAAATAATAGGATCAAATTCATTATTATTTTGATGGTCACCAATCGCCTCCAACCCAATTTTGTAAGGCTCACCCTCCTCGGCCTTACCCACCCCCAGTGTGTCAAATGGAACACCTAGGTGGCCCGAGGGGACCCCTGACCTCTATATCCTGTTCCTTTCTCCCAGCTCTGCTACTTTTTTCCCTGATAAAAGAAGAGAGTGGGAGATAATTAACAAAAAACATGGCCCAGGGACAATGAAGCAACTGGCCTTGGCCGGCCAGCAACGCATCCTGGTTTTCTAGGTAAACTTTCTCCCATCAATCTTTCCTTTAACCTCCCTGTTAGTGGAAGCAATAGGAACACCACCTCCCTCCCCAGAGCAAATGCTTTCTTTTGACTGGAGACAAAAAAGGGGGCCCTGCAAAGACAGAGGTGAAATCTGGGTGGTATAGGCAAAGCACAATGGGGCCGCTGTTCCTGGGCAGGCTTGTGTTTTACAACAGGGGAGGGGCCGGCGTGAATGGTCTGATGGTGGAGACAATTCCCCTGATTCAGGCTACAAATGCATCTTCTATTCCTCACCGAGCTGGGCAAAAAGGACGAAAGTGACAAAGAGCATGGGGCGGAGAGAAGGAAAACAAAATGTTTTCAGCTAAAAAACTCTCTCATATCGTACACGTCCTTAGAAGAGGATCTATGGAGAGAGCCTTCAGGAGCCCCGGCCCACAACCCAGCGGCTTTATCTGGACTCTGATTTATTGATGAAGCTTAAGCAGCTCACTAGAAAAAGGCCTGGAGGCTTCTTTGTCTTGGACATAAAGTACAATAGGCCACAAGGGCCAAGATCTCTTGGGATGCTCTCGGGTCCTGCCTTTCTCTTGCCCTCTCCTCCCTGCAAATGCCAGCAGCCGTTGAAAAACGATTGGTGGTGTGCCTGGGAGTTCTGGGGACAAGGCCGGGCCACTTGAGGTCTCCTTAAGAGGGTATTATGGTCAGGGAAAATATTTGTGCTCTGAAGATGGCACACTCCATTTGTTAATGGCTCTCGTCTGCCCCAGATAATCACCTCACTCCCGGCTGTCAGGGGCACAACCATCGCCAATTCACAACGCCTTCAGAGAAAGCACCCTTTTCTGTGGTGACCAAGATGGGGACATTGTGTTCACCTACTTAAGCAAAGAGGAAGGTGACTATGAGGGCAGCCTGCATTGTAGATTACCATTAAAACAAAAAACAGACACCACCTTCTCTGCCCTGGGACCCCAGCAATAAATTATGGCTGGCCATCTGAGGAGAGCCCAGGAGAGATTTGGTTCTAGAGAGGAATTCTCCTCCCCCGACAGCCCACCGAGAAGCCATGGGGTCTGGGAATACAGTGACTAGGGATAGGCTGGCTGGCTACACAGACTGGGATTCTTAGGACATTCCAGCTTGGCCTTTGAATAAGGGCAAGAGAAAGATCTGGATGCCTCACCTAGCTTCTTGGGTAGAGATGACTTAACCACAGTTCCTTATAAAGGCTGACACCCACCTCTTTCTGCAGTTCTGCGAGCCTTCAGCTTTGAATACCATCAGAGACAAAAAGAGGAAGAAGAGGGCTGGAGAGGCAGCTCAGTGGTTAAGAGAGCTGGCTGCTCTTGGAGAAGACCCAGGTTCAGTTCCTAGCACCCATATGGCAGCTAACAACCATCGATAACTCTAGTTTCAGAAACTCCAGTTCTGGCCTCCATGGGCACACACACACAGCTACCCTCCCATATGTGCACAGAAAACACTCAGACACAAAAAAGCCAATCATTCTTTAAAAAGAGAAAGAGAAGAATAAAAAGGAGAGGGAAGTAGACAAAGTGAAGGAAGGAAGAGAGGGAGAAAGGGAGGAAAAGAAAGAGGAAGGAAGGAAAGAAAGAAGTCTATGATTCATAGCCAAGAATGAGGAAGAGTGAGTATGATTTCAATAAAGCTGATTATCTCATTTTTTATTTAAAGTCTGAAGAAATGAATGACTCAGGAGCCCTAGGCAGGAAGACTGCAAATTGGAGGCCAGTCCAGGCTACAAAAGAAAGTTAAAAGAAAAAAAAGAAGAGAAAGAAAGGGAAATAAGAGGGAGGAGAGAGAGAGAGAGAGAGAGAGAGAGAGAGAGAGAGAGAGAGAGAGAGAAACTGGATACTGACATGAAATTTATATATAACAGTGAGACTGAACAGACGCTGATCACTAACCAAGAATGACATCACTTTCTGCTACTGTAAACTGGCACATTCAATTATTTACTAAGTTTGTTTTCTGAGGTTTTTTTTTTTAAGTATCAGGTATTTCAAAATCTCAACCACTTGCTGCAATGCATCACATACATCTGTGGCTGTATGTTCAGGCTTCCAAATTGAATTGAGCTGCTTTTGACTCAGGGTTAAGCGAAGTCCCATGTTTAGAGGTGTTTTGTAAACTCTGAAGCAGGGCGCAACAGCCAGCTATTCCCCACCCACCCATGATGGGCCCGGGCTTCGTGGGCCAGACAGGACTATTTTCAGGGGGCTTTGTTCCCTGCTTTCAGAGGGGGTGCTCTTCATGTTTCCTTCACTCTGTCCTCTTTCATCTTGTTGACAGGCTTGGTTAGCTCACAGGTAGGACAGAGGAAAGGAGGGATGTCCCAGGGCCAATAATTAAATTTCTCAGTTTCCTTACATCAAGGCATTAAGAAGATTCAAGAAAATAACACATTTCAAGTACTCAGGGCAGGGACTGGAGTACAGCAAATACAATAATGTTAATTATTATTAAAATAGTTTAGCATTATCAGAAATGGAGGCTGTTTCCTGTGAGCAACAGGCATGGACCTGGCTTGCATCCTATATATTAGGAAAATCTTTACTTTCTATGGTTTCTTCTCATTTTCTTGGCTTGATTCTGTATTGTGGGAGAGGCTCCACAGTAGACTTCACAGAGCTATGTGGCTCCTTTATCATGAAGGCAGTTCAGAAGGAAGCCAAGACTTAACCCTCAAGCAATCCCAGTCCTGAGCTTCAGTCTGCTTGGGCTGTGCTAACCTGGTTAGCTGAGAATTGTGTGTGTATATGTGTGTGGGGGGGGTATGGTGTGCTGGAGTGTATGTATATGTGAGGGGTATGGTGTGCTGGAGTGTTTGTAGATGTGGAGGGTAGGGTGTGCTGGAGTGTGTGTATATGTGGGGGGTATGGTGTGCTGGAGTGTGTGTATATGTGAGGGGTATGGTGTGCTGGAGTGCGTGTATATGGGGGCGTATGGTGTGCTGGAGTGCATGTATATGTGAGGGGTATGGTGTGCTGCAGTCTGTGTATATGTGGGGGGTATGGTGTGCTGGAGTGTATGTATATGTGGGTGGGTATGGTGTGCTGGAGTGCGTGTGTATATGTGGAAATGCATGTGCAGGTGTGTGTACCACAAAGGTTGATGTTGGCTGTCTTCCTCTATCACCCTCCATTCAAGTTTTTGTTTTGTTTCATTTTTTTGTTGTTGTTGTTTTTGTTGTTGTTTTGAGACAGAGTCTCCCTGTAGCCCTAGCTGTCCTGTAACTCACTATGTAGACCAAGCTGGCCTTGAATTCCCAGAGATCCGCCTGTCTCTGCCTCCTGAGAGTTGGGATTAAAGGTGTACGCCACCATGCCCAGCTCCATTCTAGTTTTTGAGACGGTATCTCGTTAAACTTGGCTGTCACTTGTTGGTTAGAATGGCTGGCCAGTAAGTACAAAGGATTTTCCTTTTTCTACTTCCCAGCATTGAGGTTACAGGTGCATATCACCATGTACCATCCTTTTTTTCCTAAAAAATATTGTTTTATCTTAATATTTTGAAAGTCTCACATGAATTCTGCATTTGAGTCATTTCCACCTCTCCCCAACTCCAGCTCTCCCCCCTACTCCCTCTCCATCTTGTCGCTTCGTTGATCATTATTGTTGCATACATACACACATACATGATCAGCTGAGTCCCTTTAGTGGTGCTTGTATGTATACATGCTTAGGGCTGACCACTTGAAATTGGATTGCATGTCAGGGAGCATATTCCTGGAGAAAACTGCTTCTCTCTGCTTTAGTAACTATTGATTATCTGTAGCGCTTCATCTAGAAGTGGGACCTTGTGGAATTTGCCCTGTCCACATTGGCCTGTTAACTGTCCCTAGGCAGGTCTTGTTTAGTCACCCATATTGGTGAGATCTCATGGGTGCGGCTTCCTGGTCATGTCTAGACGACACTATCAGCAGGTGTTCCAGTCCTCTGGCTCTCACACTCTTCCTACTTCCTCTTCCTTGATGTTCCTTAAAACTTAGGTGTGGAGGTTGCATTGTAGATGTGTCATTTGGGGTCCCACAGGCAGGTATTCTCTGCATTTTGACCCCTAGTGGAGCTTTGTAATAGTCTCCATCTGTTGTGAATGGACACATCTTTGACAAGTAGTGAGAGATACAGAGATCTGTGGGTCTAAGGAAATGTATTTAGAATATTATTGGAACTTGAATTGGTTTAGGTGGTGGTAGTAGGTTGTCCAGCTTTCTGCATTGGTGCTAGGGTTCTGAACTCGGGCCTCCCAGGAGCACAGCAAGCAGTTTACTCACTGAACCATCCCTCCAGCACTCCAAGAATAGTTTTAAGTGCACAGATTACACATCTGCACCCGCTGCAGGGGCTACCTTCTCTCAACCTCATGTGTGAATTTTGCCAAGAATCAAGAATGACAATGACAATAGTCCTGTCACTTACTGAGCACCTACTTCAGATATAGCACTCCCTGCTTTTCCTATGTCCTGTTGCCATCTAACGAACCAGATGATGCGACAGGCCCACCCCTCCTTCCATAAGCAACTGACTCCAAGAGACATAAAAGACCATGCCTGAAGTCATGAACCAGCTCAAACTGCCCTTGTTCCTCTCAGTTTGATACTCTACACCATACTGTGTCACATGCTTTAATCTTACCTGAGGCCTGTTTTGTGTACGTGTTGGCAAAGCCAAGCCCAGCACACATGGTGGGGAGGACACAGGGTCAGGAGGAGTCGATAGGAAGGTGGTGGCAGGTGCATTGACCCAGGAAGTCATGACACAGACCTACAGACCTGTCTTGTATTGAATGCCCAAAGGACCGTCTGTCTTCAGATGGAGAAGGAAGAGTGGGGCAGAGCTGAGCATCGCTCTTCCCTGAGTTCCAGTTTACATTGCCATTGGCTGAAGAATTTAGTTTTGCTAGTGATACAAGATGCCTTAGTCCATTTTACACTGCTGTAATAGAATACTTCCAACTGAGTGATTTGTAAACAGCACAAGTTTATTTGGCTTATGGCTTAAGAGGTTGGGATGTCCAAGAGGCATTCCCGACATCTGCTCAGCTTCTGGTGAGGTCTCGCTGTTCCATAACCTAGCAGAGGGCATCACATGGTGACAGAGTGAGCATGCCAGCTTGGACTCCTCTTCCTCTCTTCCTCCTCTTCCTCCTCCTCTTCTTCCTCTTCCTCCTCCTCTTGTTTGACTTCTTTTCCCTTTTTTTTAAAGTAACTTTCTTTTTTTAAATTTTTTATTTATTTATTTATTTATTTATTTATTTATTTATTTAATGTGTATAAATGTTTTGTCTGCATGTAGGTCTGTGCACCCGTGTCGTGCAATGCTGCAGAGGTCAGAAGAGGGTGTTGGATTACCCTGGAACTGGAATTAAAGACAGTTCTCAGTCACCATGTGAGTGCTGGGGATCAAACCCGGGTCCTCTGCAAGAGCAGCCAGCGCTCTTAACTGCTAAGCCATCTCTCCAGCCCCTTCTTTTCCCTTTTATCTTTTGCAATGCTGGAGGTTGAACCAGGGCCACATGCATGCTGTAAAGCTGCACTGCTGAATTACAGTCCCAGCCTCTTTCATTTCTTATAAAGGTATTAACCTCATCCCTCTTTGGTGGCATCCTCTAGTCCTAACAATCTTTCAAAGGCCATCAACAAAAAGAATTTGTAAAATGAGTTTTCAAGATGTGAACATTTTTCTTTTTAATTGAATTTTGTGTATTTCATACAGGACATCTCGACCAATCTTAATCATCTTTATACCCCTCCCCCGTTGACTCCCTTCTACAACCCCTCTCAACGAAATCCATACACTGTCATTTGTGCCGAGGTTCATTTTGTCAAGTGAGTGTCCCCAGTTGTTCCTCAGTGCAGGTTCATCCACTGACATCTAGTCAGCCCACCCAGAGTCCCTTGTTTTAAGATCAGCTCTTCCTCACCCAGCAGTAATCAGCTGCCAATAGTTCTTCTGCTAAGATTGAGTCCTGCTGCCCATTTCCCCAGTTCCATGCTGGGTTTTGTCTGCTAGAGTTTCCATGGGTTTTGTGCACGCTGACATCATTGCTGTAGGTTTATATGAGCAGGGTCCCAAAAGACTGTGGGAGTCTGTTTCCTTGTGGTCATGCACCTCCTCCCTGGCTCTTACAATCTTTCCACCCCCTCTTCCGTAATGGTCTCTGATCCCTATGTGAGTGAAGCTTCATACAGGAGTCCTGTCTGAGGACTACTAATCTCCACACTTTGGCCATTTGCTCCTGGCCCTCTCTTACCTGATGGAGCTTCATTGATGAGAACTGAGAGGTGCATTAGTGTTCTCTCTACCCCCTGTTCTATGTTCCATAAGCCTAAAGTGTAGAGGTTGCACTGTAGATGTGCTACTTAAGCTTGGGCAATTCACAAACAATGTCTGTGCGTGACCAATACACTATAATAGTCTCCATCTAGTGCAAAAGAAGCTTCTTTGATGAGTGTGACTGGGATACTTGTCTATAAATATAAGAATACCTATTGTGCACTTAGAGAAATCCCCAAGGCTGTCACATCTAGACTAATGAAATTTCTTACTAAGATCTATGATCCTCCATTCATGTGCATGTGGCTATATTTATAGTGCCACACATGTGTTTCCTACCATTGAGTGGACTTAGAGTCCAATTAGGTAGCTGTTGATTGCCCCCAAAATAACAGTGCCACTACTGCCCCAATGTCATATGCTATGCCAATCATTGATCTGGTTATTTGGTCTTAAAGGCGGTGTTGGACCACTGGTTGATGTTCTCTCTTGGCAGCTTGCATAGTGCTCTCCACAGCTATGAGAGCTAGCCTTCTGGGGAAGTGGCTTCCAGGTCAGATCCAGCTCCATAGACCTAAATATGGTCTCCAAAGTATATCCTGTCTTCAGTAATAGGGTCTTACCTTCAAGTTCTGGAAGGCAATTGAGGGCTGTGGCAATAGCCTGTGTAATTTGGGGAGTCTTTTAAGACTACCCTGGCTAACAACTCAAAGGAAGTTTCTCCTGTCTGGCATTGTTTCTTGTTATGTAGCCTTCAGCTATGAACATGGACTCATGTACAGTATGTGAAATTTGTCATGAGGTTGTTAGACTAATATGATTTCCTCTGGTTTTTTACACTGGCTAGGCATTATTTAACCTCTCTCTCTCTCTCTCTCTCTCTCTCTCTCTCTCTCTCTTTCTCTCTCTCTCTCCTCTCTCTCCTCCCTCCATCCCTTCCCCATTTAAAGTGTCCCCATTTTCTAAATTTCCTGGTATAACTCTCCCTTCCCCCTCCCATTTTAAGTACCTCATTTTATCCATTCCTCCCTTAGTAACACCTGTCTCCTATTCCTGCAGTTACATACTAACATATAAGGATTTGGTGCTAGGATCCACAAATGAGGGAGAACATACATTGCCTGTTTTTCTGAGATTGTGTTACTTCACTTAGCACAACAGTTTCTAGTTCTACCCATTTACCTACAAATTTTATAATTTCATCTTTCTTTACCACTGAGTAGAACTCCATTGTGTAAATGTACCACATTTTCATTCTCCACACATCAGTTGAGGGACACTTAGGTTGCTTCCACCTCTTAGCTTCATTTAGTTTCTTTCCGTTGTCCCTTGGGTATAGTTGTTTTTCTTCAGCTCTTTGTGATATTTCAAGTAGTCTCTGAAGGGCTGGTTCTCTGGACATGAATTCTTTCAGCTTATTCAAGTAGTAGAAGATTCCCCCCCCCCTTCAACTATAATAGACACTTTTGATGGGTAAGTATTCTAGGTTCTTATCTATGGTCATTTAGGACTGGGACTATTTTGTTCAAGGCCCTCCTGGCTTTCATAGTTTGCATTGAAAAGTCAGCTGTAATTCTGATGGATTTTCCTTTGTATGTGAATTGTTTTTATTTTTGCAGCTTTCAATATTCTCTCTTCATTCTGCCCCTTTATTCTTTTCACTATGATATGGTGTGAGGAATTTCTTTATTGTCCTGTCGATTTGGTATTCTGTGCTTCTTGTATACGAGCATGTCTTTCCTTAATTTGGGGAAATTTTCTTCTACAATCCTGTCAAAGATCTGGTCAATACCATTAACCTCAGATTCTTCTCCTTCCTCTATGCCTACAATGTGTAAATTTGGTCTTTTCGTGGTGTTCCACATTTCCTGCATATTCCATTCCTGTTTTTCAAAAATTTTTCATGATCTTCGCTTGAGTGGTCCAATTTTTCAATTTTATTGTCCAGTCTTGATACTGTTTTCCATTTCATTCATTTTATTGGTGAGGCTTTCTCCTGTCATTTCAAGTTGGTTGATTGAGTTTTTCACTTCCTTCTTCATTTCAGCCTATTTTCTTCAGTATTTCTATCTCTTTTGTGAAATCAGTTAGAAGTTCATTCCTATCTTCTTTTAGTTCTTAGATTTGTTTGCTTGTGTATTCTTTAAATTGCTGAATTCTTTGATCGTGTTTATGATCATTCTTTTAAATTCTGTGTCCTGGGTTCTCTCTAGAGGGTGTCTCGTTGTAGAACTCTTCTATAGGACTGATAGTATTTGATAAGGACATATTATTGGGGTTTTTCATATTATTTTTTCATTGTAATTTTGCCATGTGAATTTCTTGTTTGTGATTCAGATGTGAAACTCAAACCTTCCTTTGTTGAGTTACAGTCTGATTCTGTTTGTATATATCATTTGCCTTGGTTGTTTTCTTGTTGGGTTTGAAAAGCTGGTTGGTCCAGGCTACAGGTTCTCTCTGTTGATTTTTTTTTTTATTAATTTTATTTCTGTATGTGTATGAATGTACTGTCTGCATGCAAGTCTGTGCACCCGTGTCGTGCAATGCCGCGGAGGTCAGAAGAGGGTGTCGGATTCCCCTGGAACTGGAGTTCTCCTGGAATTGGAGTTTCAGACGGCTCTTGGCCGCCATGTGGGTGCTGGGGATCGAACCCGGGTCCTCTGCGAGAGCGTCGGCGCTCCCAACCGGTAGGCCATCTCTCCAGCCCTCTCTGTTGATTTTATATATGGCTCTAGTTGAGCTACACAGATGTTCATGCAGAGACCCAAGCCCTGCACCAATTAGACACTCTCTGTCAGAGCCCCTATTAGTCAGCAGGCACAGCCCAATTTCGGAAGCTTGCTAAGCTGGGGATGGATTCAGGTGTTCTCAGGCAGTCTGCAAAGATATGGGCCCCTACTAAAGAGCAAAGAAGCCTAGCCCTAGAGGGACTACAGGTGGTCCCATTGTAGGGGGCTGGGCACCCTGTGATTTGGAGAGCTCTCCACCACAAGGGGCTAAGAGGGTAGTCCAGAGATGAAGGGCACTAAGAGCAAAAGCAGGCCTGTGCTCAAGGTTAGAATGGGAACAGGGCGTAGGGTCCAGGAAATTGGAGTTGCTAAGACTGTAGGGGAGTCAAGGCGCAGTAGGCAGGATCAGACTTACCAGGGAAGAAGACTGGTCTTGGGATTCACGGACAAGGTTGGGGTGGGGACAGCCAGGGTTGAAGGCTGTTCTCAAGAGTAAAAAGGCAGGATGGGAGAGGAGGCCACCTGTGAAGAGTCCAACAAGCTACGCTGGAAAATCAAGCTGGTTTGAGTGCAGGAAACCCCGACACAGTGGCCAGGTCTGGACCAAGAGGGTAGTCCAGAAATCCGGGATGCAAAGAACAAAAACCAGCCTGTGCCCAATGCTAGATGAACAGGTTGTGTAGTTGGGGAAACCAGCGTTGCTCAGGCAGGAGGGAACTCAAGGTGCTGTGGGTGGGACCAGACTCACCAGGGAAGAAAGCTGGTCTCTGGGTCCAAGGCAGGTAGGGAGAGCCAAGACAGAAGGCTGGTCCCAGGGGTCCAAAGGCAAGATGGGGGTTGGAGGTCATCTGTGAAGGGTCAAACCAGCCAGACTGGAAAATTGAGCTGGTGTGAGTACAGGGGCTCAGAACACAACGGGCAAGTCAGGACCAGGAGGGGAATCGAGATATCTGGGGTGCTAAGAGAAAAAGTGGGCCTGTGCCCAGGCTAGAAGAGGAAGAGGGTCACACATAAACATTTTTTTCTTTCTCCTGTCAAGCTTGGCAGGTTTTTACCCTACCCCGACTCCCAGCTCTGCCAGAGATGATTTAAATTTTGAGATTACACACATAAACTTAAAAAAAAATTTTTTTTTTGTTATTTGATTTTTTTGTATTGATGCTTTGTGTATTTCATACGTCATTTTCCAATTCAGTTCAGGTGTATTTCCCCTTCCCTTCCCCCCACCCCACCCCACCCCATCCCGGATCATGCATTCTGCCATAATTGTCCTGCATCTTTCTCTCAGTTTTTTTTTTCCATTTTTTAGCAATAAGTGATAATTTATGAGTACAAGCATCCTTCATGTAAAACCAATTTGCAAGCAGTTGTGTCCAAACCCACACGGCCCCTTGGTCCCACCATCCAGCAGGGGGGGCTTGTATGTTCAATCAAGTTGATCAAATGAGTGTCCAGACTATATTGCTGTAGTTTCACCATTCACCTCAATCACAGCCCTTACATTCTACCATGCCCCCCTCTTCCACAGATTTTTTCCCCTAGCAGAAAATGGCAGAAAGTAAAGAAAAAAAAAACAAAACAGTCTACGTTCTCTCTGGAGCTTTCCATCTTGGACTCTGTCAATTCTGCTGTTTTTTCTTTCATGGGCTGACGTTTGTCCAGGAATAACCTTTCGATCCTACTAAGAAAACAAGCAATTAGATATTAGGTTTTTAAACAGTACTTATTGTTATCGTAGGTTACTTGGGTATAGACACAGATGTTTGGATGGTATGTTAATCCATGAATACATTTTTTTCTGTTGAATATGACAGGTCTTCCTGTTGGTTTATAACATCTCCTAACCATTAGAGGATGTAACTTGTGGCATCAGCCGTGGGTTATCCTCCAAGGAGAGAGCTAATAGCCAATTGATTTGGGTATACCGCCTCTGGCTGCCTCTGCTGCACAGTATTTCCAGGCAGGTGTGGTGTAGCTGGTGCTGATGGAGGAGTCTTGCTTGACTCAAGGAGACCCATATTTGCTTTATTGGTATAGTGGCCTTTGGTAACACTCTCTGGCATTCCAGAGACCATCTGTACACTTGCATGTACACACATAAACTTTTAGGAAACACACTCAAGCCATAACTCAACTGATGTAAAGGAGTCTTACTTTTTAGGAAAGCTTCATGCATTTTATTCTGCATATTTTTCTTAAATATGAATGGGCTCATATATGGAAAATATTTGTTTGCTTATTTTATTAGCAGCAGAACATAGTGTTTAAGATAAAAAACAATTTATCGGGTTAGGAAGATGGATGAGTAAATACAGTGCAAGCATGCAGACCTGAGTTCAGATCCTCAGTAAGATTGGGTGTTGTGGCACACACCTGTGAACCTAGCATTTAGGAAGTGGAGACAGGATGTGGTGACACACGCCTTTAATCTCAGCACTCAGGAGGCAGACGCAGGTGGATTTCTATGAGTTCAAGGCCAGCCTGGTCTACATAGTAAGTTCCAGGTTAGCTGGAACAGGGAGAAACTGGCTCAAAAAAAAAACCTGGAGACAGAGATATGAGAAGTTCAAGAGTGCTTTCAACGTTAGCCTGGGCTACATGAGACCCTGTCTCAAAAATATACATATTCATACATATAATATAAAAATATTTTAAAAGTACATAAAATTACATAATTTATCTTTTTGGAAGGGGGTTGTTTTTTGAGACGGGGTCTCCCTGTAGTTCCAGCTGGCCTAGAACTTGCTATGTAGACCAGACTGGCCATGGTCTCCGAGATCCTGTCTCTGACTCCCAAGTGCTGGGATTAAAGGTGTGCACCACCATGCCTAGCTAAAACTAAATAATTTAAACATAATTTCTGAGTAGCAAAGATACTTCTAGACAGATAACAGAATCAAAATTTTGGAATAGTTGGAGCTGTATTAGTCAGGGTTCTCTAAAGAAACAGAAGCAACAGGACGAATATATAGCTATATACAATTTATTGATTTGCTCACGTGACAGAGTTCAAGGAGTCCAGCAGTAGCTGCATCACACTGGAAAGGCCGAGAATCCAGGGAACTGCTCACTCTGCAAGGCTGGATGTCTCAGTAGTCCCAATCTAGTGCGGAAGGACCGAATGGATTCCAGGAGATCTGCCGGTCTCAGTACATGCTGGGATCCGAAAGGTTGATCACAGCAGCAAGACAAACTCACCAAATGAGGGAGGCAAGCTGCAGGAGAAAAAAGGGACCAGTTGCTCTGCCATGGCCTTAAATACTGCCTGCCGGCAGAAGGTAACGCCCACATTTGGGGTGGGCCATCCGGGTTCAGGTGGTCCAATCAGAAGACCCTTTTTCTCTTATTTGTTCCTTAGTCCAGTCAAGTTGACACCCAGGATTAACCATCACAAGTCCACCCCTTGTCAACTTGACACCCAATAAATAGCCTCTCCTTATGTTATGCTTTAATGTCAATTGCAAACAATGGCAGGGTCATAATTCCACCTAACATGT
>VZQC01009828.1:115974-162933 GCA_009823505.1 Rhizomys pruinosus
CCTTGTCTCAACAATGGGGCGAACCAGGTGTGGTGGTCCACTCCTTTATTCCCAGCACTTGGGAGTCAGAGGCAGGTAGATCTCTGTGAGTTCGAAGCCAACCTGCTCTACATAAGGAGTTCCCGGCCAGCAAGGGCTACATAGTATGACCCTGTTTCAATAAAATGGAAGAGGGAGAGAGGAAGGAAGGAAGGAAGGAAGGAAGGAAGGAAGGAAGGAAGGAAGGAAGGAAGGAAGGAAGGAAGGAAAGTTTGAAGCAGAAGCAGAAACTAAAATGTTTCCTCTGGAAAAATGTGTAGCAATGAACCTTGATAGAAACACCAAAATTAAGGCCAGGCGTGGTGATGTATGCCTTTAATCCCAGCACTCGGGAGGCAGAGGCAGGCGGATCTCTGTGAGTTCAAGACCAGCTTGGTCTACATAGCGAGTTCCAGGACAGCCAGAGCCAGCCAGACAGAGCTACAGGGAGACCCTATCTCAAAAAGACCAAAAAAAGAAACATCAAAATTGCTAATCAGTGAATGAGGCTTGTAAGTATCCACATTCAGGTAAATAAAACCATCTTCTTTTCAGGAAAAAAAAAAAAAAAAAGAGCCTCCCTCCTCCCCCCAACCTAGTGATCTTCCCAGGGTTATATAGCAAACCCTTGTGAAGTGAGGATGGAGTACATTGGAGGAAAGACATGAAAATGTCAAGTAGAAAAAAGTCTTCTCATATACAAGGGGGGACCATCCTGACTAAATGACAGGGAGGCCTTTTAATTTTACAATATGTTGGGCCAGGCGTGGTGGTGCATGCCTTTAATCCTAGCACTTGGGAGGCAGAGGCAGGTGGATCTTTGTGAGTTCAAGGCCAGCCTGGTCTACATAGTGAGTTCCAGGACAGCTGAAGCTACAGGGAGACCCTGTCTCAAAAAGACCAAAAAAATTTTTTTTTACAATATGTTAAGTAAATTAAAGCCAAATACACGATTGCTATAAACAAACTATACGTGTCTCTCTAATTGCCTGTTTGTATTTCTATTTATCTAGAGTGCAGGACAAAGGTGATCTTGGGCATTATACACAGCACTTAAGCCGAATCCACCGCTATTCAGAATAGCAGCCTTGTTTACAATACAGGAAAAATGGACTCCTCTACTCACAAAGTGTACCTGCTGAGTTTGTTCATCAGTCTGGCTTCTCTAGTAAAGTGCACAGATAGTAAGTTCAACATCCCCTGGATCTTATAAAAAGCTGGACATAAACATCATGTTCTGTGATCATGAGAAACGCTTCTAGCACCTGGCCCTGGAGACCACCAGGGTCTACCTGGGCTGGTGATGTCTCCTAGCTTCAGCTAGCCATCTCTGGACAAGGCTGATGTCTCCTAGTCTCGGCTAGTCACTTTTAGACAAGGCCGATTCCTAGGAATACATGTCTCTCTGGTTATGATTTGAACTCTAGATCCACGCAGAATGAGTTTCCTCCATTGGCCACAAATCCCCATGGCTGGCATCTCATCCATAAATCTCTACAATTCAACACTGTCAATGAAATCTACAGTTGTTTACCTTTAATTTTGCAAGCTCCAAAGACAAGCATTGGAACGCAAGTTTGATTCCCAAAACCCAGGTTTCAAAAAAAAAAATCTGCCAGGTGGATTAATTTGGTACAATAGGCCCTAACACAAGTGACAGAATGTATGAACACCTTTAATCTTAGCACTCAGGAGGCAGAGGCAGGCAGATCTTTGTGAGCGCAAGGCCAGCCGGGTCTACAGAGTGAGTTCCAGGACAGCTAGGGCTACAGGGAGACCCTGTCTTGAAAAGACCAACAACAACAACAAAAAAGGGCTGGAGAGATGGCCTAGCGGTTAGGAGCGCCGACTGCTCTTGCAGAGGACCCGGGTTCGATCCCCAGCACCCACATGGCGGCTGAGAACCGTCTGAAGCTCCAATTCCAGGGGAATCCGAGACCCTCTTCTGACCTCCGAGGCATTGCACGACACGGGTGCAAAGACTTGCATGCACATACAGAAATAAATAAAATTTAAAAATAATAAAAATTAAAAAAAAAGACTGATTGAGATGTTATGTATGAAATACACAAAAATTCAATTCAATTTTTTAAAAAATCTGGGTGTGGTGGCATGGGTTTATAACTGGGGAGGTAGAGACAGGAATATCCCTGGTTTAGCTGAAGCCAGCCTAACCTAACCTGCATGCTCCAGCTCAAGCAAGGAGCGGGCCTGTCTCAAAAAACAAGGTGGAAAGCTCCCAGGGAATGATGCCTGAGGTGTGCACATAGCACACACACACACACACACACACACACACACACACACACACGCACAGAAAGTCCAAGGACTAATAGCTAACTGATATCATTGGCCTAGAGGAATGTCCACAGGAAGAGACATTTGTCCACTCTAGAACATCACTCTTTCTCTGCAGGGGTTCACTGTTTCTAAGGAGAGGAGAAAGGGATAGAGAGAAGTCTCAATTTACAGTCACATCCAAATGGATTTTGCAGATCACAAATAACATCCACTCAGTTTCTCTAATCAGCTTCAAACATGCATGGCTAACACTGCCGTTGCGGGCTAATTCTGTGTCACAACTACTTACCACCTAATAACCCCCAGGAATGCACCATTTCCAGTTTAAAAGCAAGTGGATTTCTCCACACATTCAGACCTCATCTGCCCCTGGATGATGGAGATTTCAAGGTAATGGGACAGTTATTTCCACCTACTGCAGCTCCTCCGTTCCATCTCCAGCTGAGCTAGCTGTCCCCTCCCCCTCCAATAGGGATTATTTGTCATTAAAATGCTCAGGCTGGCTCTGCGGTCTTTTAACAGTCTGGATGTTGCCTACACTCTGAGAAAGGTTTTTGAAGAAAGATTAGCGGGATTAAGAAAGGTTCACATATGTTCAGCCTCACTCTTGATGTTCAGAGCATCATAGCCTCCCACCACCCAAGAAGGGTAAAAATATGGAGGCAGAAGAGCCCTGGTGGGGATGAGAGAGAACCTGTGGTTTTCCCTCTAAAATACAAAGCTGGAATCAATTCCAGGGATGTTTAATACTGGGGAATCCCCAAGCAGTTCATAGACTTCTTGTTAGCACTGTTTTCTCTTTACTCTTGTAGACTGACTACAGGGAAACACTCAAGCAGCTATCATAACAAGATGTCCCTTTAGCTCACAATTTCAGAGGTTCTTAGTTCAAATGGTGTAATGCAACTTGGCAGGAGCCGGTCGCTGACCACATCACCTCTTAAGGATGGCAGTGCTGGGAGCGAGTGATTACAGTGCTGAGTCAGAGCAGAGAGAGGAAGAGTGGGCTGGAGTCCTGTAGTCCTCTTCAGGAGTGAGCTCTCTAGAATTTCCCACAAGACACTCCATCTCCAAGCTTCCCTCAACTCCCAAGCTCTCAATTGTAACAGTCAAACTAAACAATTAAATGATGCTCAAGCCATAGTACTTTCTGGCTGATCCTTTTCTCTCTTTGAGAACCCTGACACTGTATGGAAAAGGAAGTGTCAAAGGCAGAACATAATACTGTTCTGGAGGAAGGTTCTAAGAACTATGCCTACCCCAGCTGCCGCTTCCCCTGGGAATTCCCCTTTCTGCTTTTTCTTGCCATAGTTGCTTTCCCAACAGTACCAAAAGGAGCAAGAGTCCTACAGAGTGAATTCTAGGACAGCTGGAAAAAAAGAAAAAAAAAGGAAAAAGAAAAGAAAATGCTGAAGATTGAAGAATCACAAAATCACCAGCAGGTTCTCTAGAGGACACAGCAAACTAGTCTGAGCCCAGCAATCAGAACCAGGAGAGGGGTGAATCAAATTCCAGCATGATGTCTCGGGACTGTGCTGCAAGAACTGGATGGTGCTGGAGCGATCTGGATCTCAGTCATCATAAAATGATCATAGTCTCATCTAATCCAAAGACTGTGTTTGAGCAGAACGACAGAAGCAAAGAAGGAAGATCTGGAGAAGTGGGACTGGAAGTGGGGAAGCAAGGAAGAGACAAGGAGGCAGCTCTCAAAAACTGTGGAGAGTCTTATCTTACTTCATTGTGAAAACGATAGACAAGGAACTCCAGAACTGTTAAAGTAGGAGGCAGTCCCAGCATACCCTGTTCCTACAAGTGTAAACTCTTTTCATTGAGAAAGTGAACAGCAGAAACGCTGTAAGGTAAAACCCATAGAAAATTATTTTAAGAAGAAATAAAAAGAAAACAAGAAGAAGATAATTTCTACAGCCCATGAGGAAGAATTGTCCTTAGGGGACTGAGGAGATGGTTCAGGCAGTAAAGGCTGGTCACACAAGCATGGGGATCTAAGTTTCCATATAAAAGTCCAGGCATGGTGGCCAGTATCTGTGACTCTGGCACTGGGGATGCAGAAACAGGCCAATCCCTGGAGCTCACTGGCCAGCCAGTGTAGACAAATTAGTAAGCCCAGATTCAGTGAGAGACTCCATCTCAAAAAGTAAGTGGAGAATGATAGAGGACAACACCTTGCATGGACCTCTGACTTACACACATGTCCACACACACACACACACACACGTACACATACAGACACATTCTCCCCTCACACATAGAATTCTACACAAAACATTTCAAACACTATAAAGCAAGTTAAATGAAATACAGGGCATGATGGAAACCCTAAAAGAGGAACATACTTCAGAATTAGAAGAAACTCAAAATAAAGTGATAGAACGAAAGGTTTTTAAAAAGAGGTAACAGCATTTTGGAAATAACCAGAAACAGAAAGAGAAAAAAAGACCAGAGAGCTATTGATATATGAATGACTCAAAGGAGACACTAAGGACAAAGTAACCCACTCAATGACACCAGGGCATACAAGGGAACATCCCCCAGGGGATTCTACAGGTCAAAAGGCCCAGGTTCTTCAACAACAAATATTTGGAAAGAAATCAAGAAAAAAAGAGATTTACAAAACAGTTCAAGCAATTGCAAATTAAGAAGTTTATTTGGGTCCAGATTCAAACAATTAATTAAAAAATAGAACTAGGGAAATATGAACAGGATATTTAATGCTATGAAGGAAATAATGGTATTTTAGGGATGAAAAGATAAAGTGGATACTTTTAAAAAATATTTTATGGGGCCGGAGAGATGGCCTAGTGGTTAAGAGTACCAACTGCTCTTGCAGAGGACTCGGGTTTGATTCCCAGCACCCACATGGTGGCTGAGAACTGTCTTTAACCCCAGTTCCAGGAGAATCTAATGCCCTCTTCTGACCTCCGAGGCATTACATGACATGGGTGCACAAACCTACATGCAGACAGTACATTCATACACATAAAAAATAAATAGAATTAAAAAATATTTTATATTTTAGTTTATTCATATGAATGTTTTCCCTTCGTGTATGTAAGTATACCCATGCTTACAATGTCCCCACAAAGTCCAGAAGAGGATGCTGGATCTTCTGTAACTAGAGTTACAGGTGGTTGTTAACTGCCATGTGAGTGCTAGAACTCGAACCTGGATCCTCTGGAAGAACATCCAGTGTTCTTAATTTCTGAGCCACCTCTCCAGGCCCAAGATAGAGTGGATATTTTAATAACGAAGAATTTGTTGGTTAATTGAATGAATCATCCTTACTAAGTTAATCACTTAGTTTCCAGCTCTAATAGCCACCAGCTCTAATTGTATATGTCTTTTGCACAGTGGAGGGAAAATTATCTATGCTTTGTAAAGACCTAGGATTGGTTTAGCTCCTCAGCTGACCCCCTAGTTGTGTGCTATGAATCACCCAATATCCATACATAAATAATCATCAGTGTGACTATATTAATAACCCTGAGAACTTCAGTGAAACTAGTGAAAGGCTTCACATAGCACCTGCCCTTCTTCCTTCTGCCACGTGAGGATGAAGCATTCAAGGCACTGTCTTAGAAGCAAAGATGGAGTCCCCATCAGCTCGTAACCTGCTAGTGCCTTCACCTTGAACTTTCCAGCCTCCATATCTATGAGTGATATATTTATGTTCTTTACAGAGTATCTGATCTCCAGTATTTTGTTATTGCAACAACAGAAGACTAAAATATCTGAGCCATAGCCATGGATGCCTTTGGGCAGCAGCAGGAGAAAAAAGGGCTTAAGCTTGACTGCCAATTCCTGCACCTGGTGGCATATTCAGTGCCTGATATTAATTAGTCTTTTTGAGACAGGGTCTCCCTGTAGTCCCAGCTGGCCTGGAACACACTATGTAGACCAGGCTGAACTTAAACTCACAGAGATCTGCCTGCTTCTGCCTCCCGAGTGCAGGGATTAAAAGTGTGTGTGCCACCATGCCTGGCTTGTTTGATTTACTTTTATTCATGTGTGTGTGCACCTGCTTGTCAGTATATGCACCACATAGGTGCAGTACCAACAGAGGCCAGAAGGGGGCATCAGATCTCCTGGAACTAGAGTTACAGATAGTTCTAAGTCACTCCACATGGGTGCTGGGACCCAAACCTAGGTCTTGTGCAAGAGCAGCAAGTGCTCTTAACTGCTGAGCCATCTCTGCAGCCCCTCTCTACATTATTCTTGGGACAGGGTCTTTCACTGAACCTGGAGCTCATTGATTTGGCTGGACTGACTTACCAGCAAGCCCTGGGGATCCTCTTGTCTCTGTCTCCCCAGTGGTAGGATTACAGGCTCATGTTTCCATGCCTACTTTTTAAGGAGCTTCTCAGAAACTGGACTCAGGTTTGCATAGCAAACACCTTCCCAAACTGAGCCATCTTCCCAGCTGTAATTATATTTTCATACACAAGCAACAAATTATTGGAATTTGAGATTTTTCATATGCAAACATAAGCACTTATAAATTAGACAGGTATAAGACCTATATGCTGAAAAGTATATATAAAATATCTCTGAGATCATTAAAGATTGACTAGCGTTGGTTCATAACTAACCCCAGAAAAACATCAGATCACTTGACCTATAAGACAGACTTTTTTGTTGTTGTTTTGGTCTTTTCGAGACAGCATCTCCCTGTAGTCCCAGCTGTCCTGGAACTCACTCTGTAGACCAGGCTGACCTTGAACTCACAAAGATCCACCTGCCTCTGCCTCCTGAGCGCTAGGATTAAAGGCGTGCGCCACCACGCCCGGCAAGACAGCCTTTTAAACAAAGCTAAAGCTCAACAGACAAATAAGAGAGAATAGACTTTGCTAATGAAAGCGTGGCATCTTTTGCCCTGCTATGATCCAATGCTTGTGTCTGCCCAAAATTTGTAAGTTAAAATCCTAACTCCCAGGGAGACTTAAATATTAAGAGGCCATGTGATTTGATCCCAAGGGCGGAGCCCTTATGAGTGGGATTGCTAGCTTCATAAAAGCAGAAAACGCTTGTTTGCCCTTTCTCTATAGGAAAACACATGGAGAGGTGCTATCTCTGTGGAACAGGCTGTCACCAGATATTGAATCTGCCAGCATCCTTGATCTTGTACATTCCAGCCTTCAGAACTGTCCGAAACAAATACTTGTTGTTTACAAGTCACCCGGTCTGTGGTGTTTTCTTCTGGAATCCCAAATGTGCAAGACTAGTGCTCTAGCTTGCTTTTCTGCTGTTGTGATAAACATCATGACCAAAAACACCTTGGAGAGGAAAAGATTTGTTTCATCTTACAGGTTACAGCCCATAAATGGAGGGAAGACAAGGCTGGAACGCAAGGCAGGAGTTTGAAGCACAAACTCTAGAGGGATGTTGCATACTGGCTCTCTTCCTGATTCACTGTCAACTACCTTTGTTATACAGCTCAGGCCTGCCTGCTAGGAATGGCACCACCCACAGTGGGCCAGGTACTCCTTCAGCAATTAGCACTCAGGAAAATGCCCCACAGACCAGTCATGTGGAGGCAATTCTTGAATTGAAATGAGAATCTTTGTTCTAGGTATGTGAAGTTGACAACTAAGATTAGCCCTCACAGTTGGTGTTCTGTGAAACATACCAAGAAGCACCTATTTAGCAGGCTCTGAGCCCACGGTGTCCAGTGGGTGTGTACTTGGGGCAGGGTTTAAGGTGCTACTGACCCCTTCTGAAGTGGCTCTGGTGAGGACATGAGTGCAGTGGCTTGCAGTTTCTTGTGCCGACAGATGGGGAGCTGGGCCCACCTCCCCTGGTTCCTCCTCAACCTGACTTCACCTACACATTAACTTTGCTCCCACACTGACTGCCGGTGAATAATGGCGAAGGGACAGCAGCTAGACCGGGTGATCCAGAACGTGGTCCTCCTTTCTGATCGCTGACGGAGCTGCTAGTATGTCTCAGCTCAGCAGAGCCCAGCCAGGAGCAGAAGTGTCAAGGAAGAGGTCTGTTCATTAGTGAGGTGAGGAGACAGCAGAGAAGATGCAGTCCAGACCAAGTGAAGAGCAGTGTGGTGAAGGACTTCCCTCCAACAGGTGGACCATGGACAGTCGTCTTTCCAAGCTTGGTTGCGCCCACTTGCCTAGATCATCACAGCTAAGCTTGTTGATCGCCATGCTTTACAAGGAATGAGGGGCAGGGAAAGTCACAGGACCATCCCAACCAACAGGTCCTAGCTGCACGAGAGGGAGGGGCTGAGGAAGGGGGGGGTGTCTTGTCATTTTGTGCTGTGGTGGGGAAGCCACCATCCATGCTTGGATGACTTTCCAGTGCAGTCTTGGAGGGGGCGCACCTGTAAGTAAACTCTCTCCCAGTGCTCTCCAAGTAAGCCCAACAAACTTACTGGCTTCCCAGACTGCAGTTTGACAAAATTGTATCTCAGTTTGTCACTTGGACCTAAGGAGGAGGGGGCAGATGTTGTTTACACCCTGTCAGAAGAAATTCTAGTTACAGGCAGGCCAGTTACACCAGGTGTCAATAGATTGTCCCTGCCAGAGTTTCTCAGAGCACTGTCTATGGGGATGAAGCAGCCATTTGAGAAGTCACTGGGGCATTGGGGAAGGCCCTGCTGAACCAACCAGCAGAGGTAGTGATAGGAGATTAAACAGCCTTTTGGACTCAGCCAGGACTGTGAACTGATGAGCCTCATGTAGGCAATCCAGGCTGTGAGGGTCTGTTAAGAGCATAGTTAGCATGTAGAAGTTGTGTGAATTACAAGTAGTTAGGATTAAACTAACAGTAATGTGTAAAATGCTGTAACTTTAAAGAAATTAGCAAATGTTAAACTTAGCTCAGCAAGAAGCCTGCTCTAGTTTAAGGCTCCTTTAGAGATAAGCACTCAGCACTAGGCTCCAGCTCAGGGCTGCTGTAGAGATCTGCACTCAGCACTAGGCCGGCCACAGCGGGGCTCAGCAGAGCCCAAACACTGACCGTACTCAACTGATTAGGTGGCCAGAGTCGGCATGGACACAAGGACCTGATCACCAGTCCTGGGTCCCCCACCTTGACCTACGCATGACCCCAGACAGGAAAGATAACCACCTGCTATGCGGGGGGGGGGGGGGGGGGGCCTAGGCACAAGCCTGAGATTAGCACCAGAGACCCAGTGCACCCCACACGCCCAGCTGCGGCCTATTTAAGCTGGGAAGTGTGGAATGACTTTGCTCTCAGTCCCCCTCTGGGGACCGCTGTGAGATGCCACTGCGAACATCTCAGCTGAGTACACCTGGACACGCTGCCCCCTGACACCAGTTTGCCTGAAGTGCATGCTGACCTTTCTGGCCACTGCTGCTGCTGGGACCAGCCTGACTGAGCTGCCACAGCTTCTGGTCTGAGAGAGATCTGCTTCAGTCAGTCAATGGGCTTCTTGGAACTCCCTAGTGTGGACCCCTCCATCGCTTCCAAGAGGCTAAGAGAACGCCATGTAGGTGAGCAGCCTAGGGACATAGGCTAGGACGGACAGAGTTAGAATTATAGGATTAACCTGTGTGGGAACTAATAAAAATTAGCTTGTGTTATAATATTTGTGTCCTGGATTCCTTTGGACTTAGCTCAGGCTAGTCCTTGCTCATGGCAGGGTCCGTTTGTGTTCAGACAACATTACAGGAGTATAGATTTCCAGCATGAGCCAAGATGGAGAACACCAGACATCGGGAGGGCTGTGATCAGCACAAAATGATTAACGATACATGTCCAGGGACCCCAAAAGGAAAGAGATATAATCTGTAATATAAGCAGTTTGGGCAAGAAGCCCCCTTTGTGTGCTTTCCTATAAGACTCCTTCGAGATCAAGGGCATACGCTCTTTTCCCAGCAGCCACTTGTCCAGTGGCCTGTGCGCCCTAGCTCGGAGAAAGTAAAGCATGTCTCATTGGCCAGTGGCGCTGTGAATCTTCTTTAATCTCCCAACTCCTCCTGACCCTCTGTTGCTGGCCCCTAAATTCAGCCTCTGACTACCGAGGGGGCTTCACAGTCATCACTGTCTTCTCCATCATCAGAGTCATGGATGTGCTAAGTGTCCACATCTATGAACCCATAACATCTCCGGAACACTAGCAGGCAGGCCTACTGAATTTCCATACAGATAGTGAAAACCAAGCACCTGGCAGACCAGCCATGGCCCAGCTCAGCACAGGCGGCTCTGCGGAGCAGTGCTGTCTAGCCTCTGAGCCTTCCCAGTGAAATGCCAGGCTCTGACTCTGTTCTTCTGGGGGATAATTGTGGTGCCAGCTGTCCCATCAGGCTCAGAGGAGCCTCTCTTCAAAACAGAGGGATGACCTTCATTCAGGTTTCTGTCAGACACTGATCTGATAGAATTTATGAGGGCGGGAACAGGAACAGGTTGTCTGACACCCGTGCACAGCCCCTTAAAGCCGCGGCAGCATATCGGGAGGATGTGGTGCAGCCTCAGGTATGTACTTTCTGTGGATGCTGCCCCTGATATATGACACAGACCCCCTCAGCATAAGGCATGCCGTCAGTCTGTGCATTCCTGGGCAGTGCCCCAAGTAGTTCCTGTAACAGGAGGCATGCAAGCAATATTAACCACCACTTATCATCCTCTTCTCACCTTGGCCAGCTCCTCACAGGGAGGGGGGAGGAAAATAGTCACTTTAGTTCATTTGGATCCAGTGAACTGGACTAGGTCTATCCAGGTGGATGTAAAGTCTGGGCCTGGCCAAATCGGGGTCATGACTGGAATCAGCTGGCATCTTGATCAGAGCCATGAAGGCCAACTGCTTAGAAAGTAAAGTTTCCTGTTTTGGGGTTTTTGTATTTGTTGTTGTTGGTGGTGGCGGTGGTCTTTTTGAGACAGGGTAGCCCTGTAGCCCCAGCTGTCTTGGAACTCACAGAGATCTGCCTGCCTCTGCCTCCCAAGTGCTGGGATTAAAGGCATGCGCCACCACACCTGGCCTAAAAGTCTCTTGTTTTAATAGCCAGTCCACTGGAGCAGGAGCCTGACACCGCTCTTGCAGTACACAGCAAGGAAAGCAGAAGTGAAAGGTCAGAGCGAGACTCCAGCAGTAGACAGCGAGCATCGGGGTCCGGTCACACCAGAAGGAAAAGCTGGGCTATCCATTGTCCCTGTCCCACATATCTGCTTTTGTTTAAGCTGTTTCCATCAGGCACCTGTCATTTATGACAGAAGGAACGCTGATCAGTCTAAGTTTTTCTACATGACAACGGGTGAGCTTTTGTATTCTTTGAAGTCCTTAAGCTCTGTGAGGACCAGGATCACAGAAACTCCTTTGCCTAAAGGAGTTCCCTTAACTTGTTTAGTACATGATGGCATTTTTCTTTTGCATGGAACACCAGTTACATGAAGTAGCATTTGAGCCCAAGACTTTGAATCCCAAAGCCTTGCTGAAGAATCTCACGTGATGCTGCCTCCTGGACTTGTGCGCAGCAGAACTAAAGCACAAACCTGTATGCCCACAGCGGGAGCCACTGCCCTCAGCCCAGAGAGGAACTCTAAAGGAGTTGTCACAGCCTGGGCCAAAGTGGGTGATGAGGGTACTCCAGCCCTGAGCCGGTGGGACACGGGATGGACTGGATTGGAGTTAGTGATTGCTTGGACCATGATGTTCATTTGAGTCTATGAATCAGAGTCAAAAAAGAGCTGTAGTTGAATCCTGGCTCCATTACTTGTCTCTTCTATCATTTAGGGCAAGTTTAATCTTAATTCTGTTCTCTATCCCTTTGTTTAAGAAAATAAGGGTGGTACTGCTCTACACCTTAAAGTTGTGTTCATTCATTCACCTGGAAGCATTTATTGAGTTCTAACATGGGTTCCAGACATTATGATTTCAAGACAAGGGGAGCCCTAGCATGCTGTGAGTTTAAAACAAAGTGGGGGGCTGGAGAGATGGCTCAGTGGTTAAGAGTCCCGACTGCTCTTGCAGAGGACCCGGGTTCGATTCCCAGCTCCCACATGGTGGCTAAGAACCATCCTTAAGCCAGGCATGGTAGCGCACACTTTTAATCCCAGCACTCAGGAGGCAGAGGCAGGCAGATCTCTGTGAGTTCAAGGTCAGCCTGGTGTACAGAGTGAGTTCCAGGCCAGCTGGGGCTATAGGGAGACCCTGTCTCAAAATAAAGAAACATAAACTCATGAAAAAAAAACAAAGTGGAAGAAGGAGAAAGGCTGAGCATCGACGAGCTGCTTGGATGGGATTGTGTTAGCCTTCAGCTGCTGTGGCAAAATATCTAAGATAAGTCAACTTAAAATAAGAAGGTATATTTGCCCTAATGGTTTCATTCAGTCTTTGGTTATTTGAGTTCATTGTTTTGGGGTCTTAGCAAGGTAGAAAATCACAGCAGGGATCACATGGTAGAACATGCCATCCGGGAAGGGAAGAGAGGAAGAAAGGGCCACAGAGATGAGGGTTAGCCCCTAAAGACCCAAGCCCTTCAAAGAAGTCCCATCTCACCTCCAATAGTCTATAAAATTAGAAACACATCATGAGCCAATCGCTTCGTAAGAGCACCATCCTTGAACATTACCACTTTAGAACCAAGCCTGAAAGAGCAGAGCCTTTGTGGGACATTTCAGATCCAAATTAACAAGTTCTGTCAATGCCACGCTGAGACTCACTGTGTGAAATGTTCTGACATGAAGGTGCGTGCGTTAACCCACTCACATTTCATGGCCAGAGCAGTGGTGTACTGAGAAATCTTCAACGACAGGCTTTCCCAGGGAAACAAGTCCTGCCAGGTTCCTGCCAGTTTCCATGGTGTACATGATCCCATCCTGGCCAATTTCCAGTTACCAACATGATGTTACTAAAATGCAAAACTAACTCCATTTTGTTCTAGCTGACTTTTGCTTCACCCTGTGTTTTTACCCAGCCATTCCTACTGCAGCCAGCCAGGCAGAATGTTTCACCCAGGCAGTTTCATGGAGTACGTTGTTTCTACACTACTGGGAAACTTACGGTTAGCCAGGTATAGGGGTTCGAGAGATGGCTCAGCAGTTACAAGCATTGACTGCTCTTACAGAGGACCCAGGTTTGATTCACAGCACCAACATGGCAGCTAACGATCATCCATAGCTCCAGTTCTAGGGGATCCAATGCCTTCTTTTGACCTCCCTGGGTATTGCACAATGTGTGTGCAAGCAATACACTCACATACATAAAATATAAAAATAATACTAATAAAACAAGTTAACACATCCACCCAGCCTATCCAAAACTTTTTGTTAACTGAGCTGCCCCCATCTGGTGTAACTATGGTGATCTGATGTAACTATGGCTATTGGCTTTGCCGGTGGCCTGATGTAATTGTGGTTTTAAGCTTTATAAACCCTGCTCTGCTTCTCCTCAGGCTTGAGAGTTCTTTGGGGCATTAGCCCCCTCCCTGACCACTGGCTACTAATAAAGGATACCAATTCAACCATCACTGTGTGGCGTTCCTCTATGCATCTCACTCAGCATTACATTTTGAGGCCCCCAAGAGATTGCCTCACTCCAGATCTCCCCAGCTTGATGAATTATTATGGGGGGGGGGGCTGGAGAGATGGTTCAGTGGTTAAGAGCACAGACTGCTATTGCAGAGGACCCAGGTTCGATTCCCAGCACCCACATGGCAGCTAAGAACCGTCTTTAACTCCAGTTCCAGGGGAGTCCAATGCCCTCTTCTGATCTCCACAGCATTGCACGACATGGATGCACCAACCTACACACAGACAGTACACTCGTACACATAAAAAATAATTTAAAAAAATGAATTGTTACAGGGGAGGCACCCTCCGAGACATTCCAGGGCCCCGTGACTCTTTCATCTGAAAGATCCACCGTCACTATCTGGCCTTCTCTGTGCATCTCACTTGGGACTACAGTTACTGAACATGGAGTTGTAGTGAGATACCTCTGACTGGTTCCCCAAGGCAAGTCCAGCTTCCTCCAGTACTACTGATCTGAAGGACCTCTGAGAATAGGCTGGTGGGTTTCCAGATGAGAGAGGAACCAAAGATTCTGTCAAAAGAAAAAAATGTGGGGACTAGCTCAGGTGCACAGACTGTGGGCTCCCAAGCAATTCTACCCAACTCGGCTAAGATGCTGGCAAGGCCACAAGGTACAGAATGGATGCTGGGTGGAGGCTCATGGTCCAAACCTCAGCTTCTCTGTCACGGCACCTCTATATTGTTTTTTTTTTTTGTTGCAGAATTATGAGAACTAATACTGGGTTATTGTTTCAGATCACTAAGTCTTGGGATGGTTTGTCACAAAGTAAGAGTTTCCGCAACTGCTTACATCTTCACCCCTAAGTTCTGAGCTTGAGGGAGACATGATGACCATCTCCTATATACGAGACATGATGACTATCTCATATGTGCAAGGTGTGGACCTGTTTGCACACTATTTTTAGAAAAAAAAGAGTTATTCTCAAGCACTTGAATATGATATTGTTTACTAGAATTTTATAAAAAATAACCTCAGTTTTCCTAGCATTTTGTCTAATAATCTTGCATAATTGAAAACTAATGAGAATTAGGAAGTTTCCATACATGTTCGTATTCGTTGCTTTACCATTAAGCATAAAATAAATGAAATGATATTATAATCAATATCTCCAACTTATCACATACTAAACTGCACATTGGACCATCCGGTTCTTTAAGAAGAATGGTACTTCAAAGGATGAAATCACCCAAAATAGCTGGAATTACCAGCAGATTGTTAGTGGTGAGCTTACGGGAAAAAAAAAAAAAAGAAGAAGAGCAGTATGGTATGTATGGCAGGCATATGCTTGGAGCACTCGGTAGAAAGACAGCATTACCGTGTTGAGAATGCCCACTTTCCTCTCCATATAATGAGTAAGATATTTCGAGTCTCGAACTGTTTATGAGACATTTCAATAAGTAACGCAAAGATTCTGCAACATTTCCATATTCCTCTTTTAAAGCCCCAAAGGCCCCTGCCTTAATCCAAGCTCTTTGGCATTTATTACTGTTTGTTACACTAACAAGTAAGATTATGAGAATTCTAATGAAGGCTTCCAGTGACAAAGTCTGTGATTAAAATGCCATAATAACAGTTGCATGCATTTATGTGCCTGATTACCATAATCTATTTAGCACAAGTAAACATACAAACAGAAGGAGAAAAGCGAGCAGGCTCACTGACTCTTGGCTAAGGGAGAATTTGAAATTCGAGTAAGACAATGTAAATATGTAAATGTCTTTGTGTATTCTTTTCATCTTTTTCCTTTCTCATCCTTGCCTTCTTTTTTTTTTCTTCTTCTTTTTCTGTTTGCTAATGAGAAGACTATGCCATCACATGTGGTCCCCTGTTCTATCAGGATGAAGTACATTTTGGGGCCATCTGCTGGGGCCAGCATCCTAAACAATGCCACCCAGAAAACACTGGATATATTCGCAGCCACCTTTGACATCATGGAATAGAAGAAATGCTATCTCAAAGACGACCAGCTTTGATGTGCTCACTCTGAACACTTAGTTACTCCATTAATGCAAAGCCCAGACGAGCATGGCCATGCTGTGCCCCGGCCCCCCTCATCCCCCCACAAACACCACATTGTCAACAAATTAAAAGCAATCATGCCAGGTTTCCAAATTAGTCTCCTTCCGTATCTCTGCTGGCTTCATTATTTTTAATTCTTCATAAAATGTCAGGCAGGAGACGGAATGGCATTTTCTACTGGGTGACGGATTTTTGAACAACTTTTCTTAAAAATGAAACTGAAGGCTCTGGAGTAAAACCAGAATAATGCTGACAGTCCTGCTTGAGCAATAGCTTGAAGAAATTTGCTAGAAACATAAACACATCTCGGTAAGGACACAGCACATACTTTAAAGAATGGAACAATTTCTCAAAGCATGACCAGACAGGTAGCTGACCTCGCCTGAAGGAGGGGGAGGAGAGAGAACCTGAGAAAATGCACTTAGACAAGCACAGGAGAGTCAGCTGGCGTTAGTGTCTTAGAGAAAAACTAGACCTTTGGGCCACTACAGCCAAGGCCTAAAGATGACCATATTAACACTTGTTTGGAAATATATTTTTTACTTTTATTTCCCAGCAACTATTTTTTCAGCTTTTGATTTTATTTTATTTTGTGTGTATAAGTGTACATGCATGTGTGTGTGTGTGTGTGTGTGTGTGTGTGTGTGTGCACATGTAAAGGCCAGAGGTCATTCTTCAGAAGCTATCCACTGTGTTTTTTTTTTTCAGACAGGCTCTCTTACTAGGACCTGGGGCTCCCTGCTTTGTCCAGTGAACCCCAGGGATCCACCTGTCTCCCTGGCACAGGGTCACCAGCCTGTGACTCAGATCCCTGCCTTGCATAGCAAGCTCTTTGCTGACTGAGCTATATCTCCAGCTCTCTCAAACATAATTTTGAGGTACATTTACAAAGTATTTTATTTATTATTTTTATTTTATGTGTATTAGTGTATTGCCTGAATGTACGTAAGCACACGTTTTCTTAAAAATCTGGAAGAATCATTTATAGGAAACAAGGATAGCTACATTTTGGGAGCTTTTGTTATGTTCCAAGTGATTTCCACACATTATTGTATTTGACCTTTATAATAAATCTCTGAGGAAGATACTGTTACAGATGAGGAAACCAGGAAATGGAGAGGCTGATGACTTATGAGGAACGGTGCCGGTTTAAAGAAAGAGGGAAAAGAAAAAAAAAAAGAAAGAGGAAATCAAAACTGTAGTCCAGGCAGCCTATTCAGCCTGTACTCTTAAAAGCAATGGTCATGTAAAATATTTTATTCTTTTTTTTTTTTTTTTTTGTCTTTTTGAGACAGGGGCTCTCTGTAGCCCCAGCTGTCCTGGAACTCACTCTGTAGACCAGGCTGGCCTTGAACTCATAAAGATCTGCCTGTCTCTGCCTCCCAAGTGCTAGGATTAAAGGCATGCACCACCACGCCTGGCAAAATATTTTATTCTTTAGAGTTTAATAATCATTTGTCTTAGTGGAAAACTAAATTTCCCAAGAGAAAGAATATACTCCAGTATCTAGTGCATAGTAATCTTGCAATTTGACCTCACTTCAACATCAATATAAAATTGATCTATTATTTATTATTGATTTCATTATTATCACTAATATAATTATTAATGACATTATTGATATTATCATTATTCTCCAAAGAGATGACCATTTCTATTTCCATATATTTTAGCAGGGCTTTTCATCAATTTTTTAAAATTATATTTATTTTTTATGTGTATGAATGCACGTCTGCACCCGTGTCATGCAGTGCCGCGGAGGTCAGAGAGGGTGTCGGATTCCCCTGGAACTGGAGTTAAAGATGGTTCTCAGCCACCATGTGGCTGCTGGGGTTCGAACCTGGGTACTCTGCGAGAGCTGTCCTCCTAATTCTGGGACATAGAAGACTTATCTAGTCACACGCCAGGAAAGCAATGGGACAGGATACAGGAGAGCACAAGACGGTGCAGGAGCCAGGATCTGGGATCACTAGACCTGCCCCTAGCCTTTGGCCCAAAAGGACAAGAAGAGGGAAAAGCTACTAGAACCTTGTGGTGGTTTGAATGAGTGTCCCCCATAGGCTTTAAGTATTCAGACATTTTGTCTCCAGTAGGTGGCACTGTTCTTGGAGGTCTTAGAAGGTGTGGCTGTGCTGGAGGAAGTTATTTGGGGGCAGGCTTAGTGAGTTTAACAAGCCTTGCAGTCTCCAGTATCTCTCTTGACTTCCTGTGCTCATTGCAAGATGTGACCCTCAGCTTGCTGCTCCAGCCCCGGCCACCATGCTTCCCACCACAATGGACTCTGATTCCCTGGAACCATCAATTGTAAGCTCAAATAAACTCTTCCTTTTATAAGTTCCCTTGCTCATGGTGGTTTATCACAGCAACAGGAAAGTGACTAATACAAACCTCAAGGAAAGAGACTTGTGCACAGCAGCCTGGCAGGAAATCAAAGCCTCCTTCCTCCTACTAGGTTGACTGAATCCAACTGGATGAAGCCAGAAGTGGAGAACATACAGGAGTATGGGACCCCAGAGACCAGGGACAACCACCCACCTCCACCAGTGCATCTGCAGTGTCCACTCACCTCCACCAGTGCATCTGCAGTGTCCACTCACCTCCACCAGTGCATCTGCAGTGTCCACTCACCTCCACCACTGCATCTGTAGTGTCCACTCACCTCCACCAGTGCATCTGCAGTGTCCACTCACCTCCACCAGTGCATCTGCAGTGTCCACTCACCTCCACCANCATCAAAAAAAAAAAAAAAAAAAAAAAAAAAACCAAAAAAAAAAAAAAAAAAAAAAAAAAAAAAAAAAAAAAAAAAAAAAAAAAACCCAAAAAAAAAAAAAAAAAAAGAGCAAAGCAAACAAAAGAGACCCCCTTTTCAAATAAGTACACATTCACAAGTTCTAGGGATTTGCACATATATTCATCCAACTACAAGGGTAACACTCTTAATATTTCAAATTGTCCTGGAATATATATTCATTACTTTTTCTATTGATATGATAAAATAACCCGATGAAAACAACTAAAAGAAGGAAGGGTGTATTTTAGCTCACAGTTTGAGGTGGTACAGACTATCATGGTGGTAAAGGCATGACCTCAGGTACACAAGGCAGCTGGTAACATTGCATCTTCAGTCCTGAACCCTAGCCATTGAACGGTGTCACCCATGTACAGGATGGGTCTTCTCACCTCAAGTAACCTATTCCAGAAACTCTCTCACAGACAAATCCAGAGATTATGGGTCCTGTCAAGTTGATGGTCAATATTAATCATAACAGAAAGAAACCCCATACTATCAGGAGACCTGTCTCTTTCTCCATTCCATGCCTTGGACCCCAAAAGGGATCTTCTCACCTCTCTACAGCTAGGGACATTCAAGGGCTGATAAGCATCATAATAAAGAGCAAAAGATGGTTTTATGAACCATGTTGGCCCCATGGGGAGAGACTACTTGTGTAACTACGGCACCCCAGGCAAAGCTTGTTGTAGATATCCATGTGTTGTTAGCAGACAAGGGATCCAGAAACTGTTTCTCCAGCCTGAGATGCAAGGGCAAGCATTCAGCAGTTCTCATATGCCCTGATTAGCTCTAATTGTCAGGAGAGTTTATTCCTAGGTAAATTCAAGCTATGTGCTTTATGCCAATTTTTAATCCAAGGCTCTTTCTGCACTGTCTTCCCCTGAAGTATATTGGTCCCATCTCATCTTGTGACTCAGACTCCTGATCCTATGTTGGAGATAATGAAGGCAACCACTCAGGTATTTTCTGAAATTTCTTCTCAGGGTTTCAGGACAACCACAGCCACCCTAGAGTTGGTCCCAGAAACTACAAGTCTCATTGCTTAAGTGAGTCAGTATTAATGGCAGTAGAAAAATTATCATTCTTAGCACTGGAGATAATTCCTGGGTGTGGCAGAGGCTGCTGGTTCCCCAATATCCATCCTTTTCTATTTCTTTTAGTATTAATCTTGTGAGCTATGAGACTTGTGAGGACTCTGCCCTTGGTAACAGATGTGATTCAAGTTCAGTTGATATAACAAAGACTTGTAGCAAACAGAAGTATTCTCCTTTCAGGCATCCAAAAGCCCCTCCCCCTAAGATTCCATTAGGTTTAGCCAGCACAAGTGTGGCTTTAACAAAGCAGAAGGATTGTTTGCCCTTCATGAGACAACAGGGTTGGTCTCTGTCAGGTCCTGCACTCCATAGTGTCAGGGACCCAGGCTCCTGGGTCTTAGTCTGGGTGTCCATATGCTCTGCCAAAACTCTTGTACCTACACAGAAAGTAGAACAGACATGCAGGAACATCAGCAGTACTTCTCACACTGTTACATGGATGCCAGCAGCTTAATCACATACGCCTGTCCTGCCTTCTTTTTCTCCTCTAAACAAATTAGCCATTATCTTTAAACTCAACTTCACTTAAATTCTGAGTTAATGGGCAGAATGAAGCCAGTGACTTGGCCATCACATGAATGGCCCTTAGCCCAATTCTCAATTGTGTCCTTGTCCCCCTCTGAAGCCTCATGAGCCCAGGCCTTCACGTTCCTCATTTTTCCCTGCCTTCTGGTGGTCAGCTCCCACCAGATCCACTCATTAACCTCTTCAGAGGTTTTCTAGCCCAAAGTTCCAAACTTCCACCTTCCTCTCATAAATGAATTCCAAAGGTCTAAGAACAACGTGGCCAGGTTTAGTACAGTGATGGCGCCCACTCCTGCTACCAATTTTTCTGCCTTCATTTCTTTTCCTGTTGCTGTGATAAAGTATTCTGACAAAAGCAACTTAAGAAGAAAGGGTTTATTCCAGCTCGGTGGGGAAGTCAAGGTGGCTTGAAGCAGATGGACACGTGGCATTCATAATCATAAAACAGAGGGGGATGGATGCAGGTTGTTTGGTAGCTTTTTTCTCCAACTACACAGCCCAGGATTCCAGCGGGGAGGGTATCACCAGTGAGGTCTTTCTACCTCAGTGCAGTCAAGATAATCCCTCCAGACCTGGCCAGAGGTCCATACCCCAGGGGAGCGTAGATCTTGCCAAGTTGAGTTGATTATTTTAATGGAATATTGAGAGGACAAAAGTTATGCTGATACTTTTAGATTATTTATCTGTTTGCTTGCTTGCTTGCATGTTGGGGGAGAAGGACACAGGCACAGGCAGGTCACAGTACCCCTATGGAGGTCAGAGGTCAACTCCTGGGAGTTGATTCTCTTCTGCCACCTTGTGAGATCCAGAGCACAAATGCTTCTACCTACAGAGCCCATGTCACCAGTCCTACACTGGCAATTGTAGTAGTCACTTTTAGCATGCTTGAGAGTTCTGTGGGTGCTGTAAATATCTGCTGAATTATTTGCTTACATATAAATATTCCTTAGCTAATAAAATGCAAAGACACACTTGGGTTGATCTATCCAACTACTTGGGAAAGTCATTAGTAAATCTTTGAAAGGATTGGAAATCTTACCAGATGTTGAAATCCATTGTCATTTGTGGCTTAGTGCTTAGAAGGAGGAAATGACATTTTATTCTTCTATCCCGTGAAGCCACAATAGTCACCTAGTTTGACATTCAAATTATAGATCATATTTTCCCTGAACTTAAGAAAATAACAGTTGAATATCAAAATTAGCCGTCAGCCAGGCAGTATCTTTTATACACTGCAACATAAATTGCAACCACAACAGTTAAGAGAGAATTTGTCAATATTTATCAAAATTACAAGTGTGCAGACTGTGACCCGATAATTCGAACCCTAGGGGTTTATCATCACGTGCACATGGCGATTCACAAGATATTGCATTGCAGTATTGTTTGTAATATAAAACATTGAAAACAACCTAAATTTGCATAAGTAAATAACATTATAATCATATGACAAAAGAACAGAATTTTCCTCTTAAGGAGGGGACTTTTATTATACTGCTAAGAAGCAATCTCTAAGATATTAACTGGGATGAAAAAAAAAACAGTAGAAATAAGTATATATCAAATGTCGTCATAGGAATAAAAAGGGAAACATTGGCTGGAGAGATGGCTCAGCAGTTAAGAGCCCTGGCTGCTCTTCCAGAGAACCCGGGTTCAGTTCCCAGCACCCACATGGCTGCTAACAACTATCTGTAATTCCAGTTCCAGGGGATCCAGTGCTCACTTCTGGCCTTGGAGGGTGCTGTACACATATGGTGCACTTACATACATGTAGGCAAAGCACACATATACATAAAATATAAGTATAGAAAATAAAAAGGAAAGCAATGTATGTGTATATTTGCTTGTATTTGCATAGAATAAGTCTTGCAAGGTGAACAACAGATGATACCTAAGCAGAGAAACCAGTGGCTGAGGGAACAGGAGCCCGGAGCAAACCTTTATTGTTTTTGAATTAAAAAAAAAAACTTGTGTGCACATGGTGTGTGTGTGTGTGTGTGTGTGTGTGTGTGTGTGTGTAGGCCCCAGGCTCCCTGGGCTAGGGTTTCAGATATGACAGCTGCAAATGTTTGTTTCTTTCTTTCTTTCTTTTTCTTTTTTAACGTAGGACCGGGGATCCTAACTCCTGTGACAGTCACTTTACTGACTGAACCATCTCCCTAACCCAATGCTTTTGAATTTTGAATTTTCTGAATCTATCACCCAATCAAAAGCTTGCAAATGTAAAGTTACAAAAACTAACTTCATCTAGTAGACATATGTAACTGATGTTTATCTAGAGTCACTGACTGACTGCCCTGAACAGAGAGAAAAAATACTACTGCAATAACAGGATAAGAAGAAGAAGAAATGGACTTAGCTGTGAATGTCAGGTAACAGCTTAAAGTACCATTCCGAAGGTACTGTGGAAAGGCTTACTCAGTGCTCCTTGGTCTCCCATAACCTGGGATTCAAGTGTCCTAGCTTCTCTGTGACAGAAGGGAGCAGATAAAATCTCCATCTTGGCTTTATTTATTTTTTTTGGCATGGAAGAGTTCTTGTCCCCATCTTAACTGGGTGAATTTCCCTGGTCCTTCAATCACTCTGGTGAGGACATTTGAAAAATAGATGTGTTTAAGTATGTGTTTCAGGCATGCCTCTCTCTGTGTGTCTCTCTGTCTCTGTGTCTCTCTTTATTTCTCTCTTTCTGTGCCTGTCTCTGTGTTTGTGTATGTGTGTGTGTGTGTGCGTCTGTGTGTGTATGTGTGTGTGTGTGCGTCTGTGTGTATGTGTGTGTATATGCGTGCATTTGTGTATAGAAACAGAGCAAGGAAAAAAGAACAAGCTATAGAACATAGTATAGATAATGCTACCACGTGTGTATAAAATAAGAGAAAGATTTAAAAACTTGCTTCATACATACCACAAGACTTGCTAGAGTACTCAGGAAACTGTAACTTTGGTTGTCTCTGAGGACCTGGTAGGAGAAGATCAGTTGTACCAAGAAGACTTAGTTTGTTTTTAAGACAGGGTCTCTTAAAAACAAACTAAGTATATAGCCCCTATATATATAGACTAACCTGGAACTCATTATGTAGACCAGGCTGGCCTCAATCTCCCAGAGACTGCTTCTGTCTCCTGAGTGCTGGGATTAAAGGTGCGGGCCACTACTGGTCGGCAAGACTTATTTTTAAAATATTTTATTTATTATTTTTATGTGTATGAGTGTACTGCTTGCATGCATGTGAGTATACCCATGTTGTAAGATTTCCATGGATATCAGAGGAGGGTATCAGATCCCTTGGAACTAGAATTTCAGACTCCAGTTTTGTTAGCCACCCTGTGGGTACTGGGATTCAAACCCAGTTCCTCTGCAAGAGAATTCAGTGCTCTTAGCCACTGAGCCATCTCTCCAGCTCTCAAGTGAGACTTATTTTTAATAAAATATTATTTACACTGTTTGAGTTTTAAGAATGTGCAATATGGTACCCATTCAAATCATGTTTTGCAAGGCATGGTGGTGCACACCTTTAATCCTAGCACTTGGGAGGCAGAGGCAGGCGGATCTTTGTGAGTTCAAGGCTAGCCTGGTCTACAGAATAAGTTCCAGGACAGCTGGGGCTACAGGGAGACCCTGTCTTGAAAAGACCAAAATAAATAAATAAATAAATAAATAAATAAATAAATAAATAAAATCCCTTCTTTAAAAATTATTGACTGATTTAATGTATATGAGTGTTGTTTGTTTGTTTGTTTTGCTTGCCTGCATGTAAGGTCACCCCTGTGGTACAAAACCCACAGAAACCAGAAGAGGATATCAGATCCCCTGGAATGAAACCTGGGTCCTCTGGAAGAGCAACCAGTGCTCTCAGGCCCTGAGCCACCTCTCCAGTCTCAAGAACCCCCTTCTTCTATCCTTTCCTTCCGTCCTTTCCCCACCTCCCCTAACAATCCAACTTGAATATTCTGCCCAGAGAGAACAAGAGCTCTTCACTGGGACAGTAGCTTGGTAGTTAGAAATGGGATCAAGGAAAATGAATGTTCAAAACTCCCACACCTTACAAAAAATTCAAAGTCACAGAATTCAAGTCTGCCCTTGTCACCAGCCTAGCCAATGTGTGTTCTGTTCATGAACCGAAACTTTAGTCTCCCTCCAGCCAACTCAAGGTACTTAAGGCCGGTGACTTCAGCTTATACCGCACAATCCGACCATCCTCTTAACAGACTTCAGGGGACTGGGCACTTCAGATGGTTGGGACTATGAGTAATTTTCTTCTCGTGAACCCCAGAAGAGCCTATGTCTAGGACTTGAAGTCTCAAAAACCTTTGGGAAGAGTAGATGGACCCCTGAATCCTACAATAGGGTTCCCCAAACTCTGCTGTGCCCTGGCATCCCAGTTAATGTGGATTGTTCACTGTTCCTGGGCAGACCTGTGAATTTCTAATCTTTTAAATATTTTATTTTTATTTTATGTGTATGAGTGTAGTTCTTGCGTGTGTGTAAGTGCACCCATGTCATGCATTTGCAGAGTCAGAAGAAGGGTTCAGGATTCCCCCTAACAGATTAACTGCCACATGGACGCTGGGAATCGAACCCAGATCCTCTGCAAGAGCAAACAGTGCTCTTAACTGTTGAGCCATCTCTCCAGTCCAATTTTCTATTTTCAACAAGCATCCATGTCCAGGATCCGAAGGGGTCTGGAGAGATGAGGGCTGGAGGGGTGATCTCAGACTCCCTGAGGAGTCATGGTCATAATGTGGAAGAGTCAAAAATAAAATTCAGATATGTGTGCTGGAGGGCAGAATGACCAACAGAAACAGGAAGACAGCGGGACAATGAGCTAGAAGAAGCAGAAAATCAGGACTCATGCCGGCCTGCATTCTCTCCCTCCACTCTCTTCTTCAAACCTTAGACTGGGGTCACCTTGTCCTGTACTGGGCTTCCGGGCTCCTCTTGGTGGCTGCCGGCTGCCCCCACCCGGCCGAAGTCTCCCTCCTGGGTCAAGAGCCAGTTTGAAGCTGGATCCAGCAGTTGCACTCCCACGAGGTGGATTCCCAGCTCCCTGTGCTGGGGAGAGATGTGAAGGGTGGGGGTGGGGCCTCAGGCAGGCGGGCGCAGCTTGGAGAGCCTGGTGGGACTGTAGCTTAAACTTTACCCAGGTCACGAGTCACACCCTGAATCATATCAGTAGCATCTCTCCTGGTGCAATTCTCCCTTCCTTCGGTGTCTGGGAGCAGCCTGAAGCCTGTGGCCAGCGGCCTGAGACCTTCTCTGGCTAGGTGGACCAGGAAGCAGGACTTGGCCTCATGGCAGACTGCAGGTGGCTCCAAGCTCTGGATTCTGTCCTAGGGTAACAGAGGGTGAGGGAGTAGGTGTTAAAAAGCGCTCTGAGTCGCACATTACTGGATGGTCCGTTAAACTGTGGCAAGGAGGAAATCACCCCGTTTCTATATAGCCTGAGGAAGCAACCTGAAATTCAGCTGGTTAACCAGCAGGGCTGGGGGTGGAATTGTCTGGTTGAAACCATCAAAGCCATTGTTACTGTGGCATATGGACAGATACAGTTCTGTACGGAACCATCTCACCAGTTTTCGGTACTCGGATTTATTGAGCCCTCTGGAGCCCGGTTCTGGCCTGGACCCCAGGAATGCACTGAGGACATAGCACAGAGGGAGTCAGATCCTGACAGCAGAGAGGAGGACCTCTACAAAGGTGGGAGAGCTCCGGGAGGGGAAGGAATGGAACCAGATAAGACTAGAACAAGTCACAGCATCTGGAGGAAGGGGGTGAAGGGACTGAAGGAGACTGTGGGCAAAGATGGGGAAGAGCCTTGGAGAGCCCTGCTCCTGAGAGGGACTGGGGGAGTAGGAAGCAGAGCCAGGTCGTGGGGTCATGGTGGCTGCTCTCTGCACTCGCATTGTTACTCATTATATGAACAGTGCTATGGTTTCCAAATAAAACCTTTTCCTCAACATAGAGAGGCAGGTGCACCATCTCCAGCCTCCCTGGAGCAGAGTCAGACAATCGTCCTGTATGGCGCAGCTGTGACCCAATCCTGTGCCCTTCTCTGGCTCCTTCATGATTCACCCTATGGTCAGACCCAGGCTGGGAGCATGAGTTCTGTCCCTGAAATAAGCCACAAGAAACTGTCACATATTAGCTTGGATGAATCTCTCCCACCTCCAGAGACCTGCTGTTTCCTACGTAGAGGCTCTCTAGCCTGGTGCACCTTACAACTCTTACAATTACATGAGGTGAATGGAACTCAGGACAGAGCCTTCTGCAGGACCAGGGACACCTGCCCATAACACTTGGCAATCTGTCCTATTCATCCACCTCTATTCCCCACTTTCTGGATTAGTTCCTATGTGGCAAGGAGTGAGCCACTGGGGAGTCAACAGCAACTCCAGCATCAGTCGAGGAAACGGTGCAGGCTGACTGACTCCTGGATACCAGGTGGGGCAGGAGAGAGAATGGAGCCATAGAACAAGGCTGGGAAAGCCACGAGACTTGAGATGTAGGCCCTGCCTTAACCTTGGATCACTGGTATCAGTATTATCCATAAAATGACACTTCCCAACCAGAGACTGTTGGGAAGGTTCTGTGGATAATGGTTTGTAAAGTGAGCTCAGTGGAAGGTCACTTGCAGCCTTGTTCAGCCCTATCCAAATCCCGTTCCACCAGGAATTTGTAGGAAGCCAGGGCTGGCAGGGGTTTGAGAACTGGCAATGCCTCCTCCTAGTCACCCAGTCTCACAAGAATATAGAAACTGCCAGGGGAGGGTGTCCTTCGGCTCTCCTTGATGACACACACCTCAAGGCCCCTGGTACCTTCAAGAAACTACTTTACAGATGAGAGCCCAAGATCCAGAAAGCCATCTGGAGATCTCTAAATCTCTGGAGCCTGCCCACATTCCACGGCCTCCCCAGGACTACACTGACTTCCCTCTAAACATTGCAAGTGGAGGGACACCTCTGGGCCTGGGACAAAACTGCACATCTCTCTGAAAGTCAGCTTTCCTGTCTGTAAAATGGGCATGGTACTTACTTCCCTTTAAGGCCAACAAGAGACTGAACAAAATGAAGTCTGTCAAAACCAGCCATGCCCCCCCCAAACCTGGATTAGTTAGGTCACCCTTAAGTGGCCAGAGTTGATAGATGGAAGTCACCAGCCATGTGGCATTCTAAAGGATGCCACATACCCCTGAGTCCAGACCTCACCATTTATTGTCCAAACCAACTAAATACATTTTATCTTTGCCCATGGTTACATGTATCTTAATAGTCATGTTTCATACTCATTAGTGCACAAATGTATGTGTGCACCTTTGGAAACATTCACCGAGTTCATGCCACCTACCAGGACCTGTTTTTCTGGATGCATATCAGGACACTGGCATAGCCAAGTGGGCTTGGAGCTGAGTTTTGCCAGATTGAAATGTCGTTTGTTTGAAGAGTTCTGACTCCTGGTTTTTGAGCTTCAAATGCAGCCATTCTGCATTCCTTCTGACTTCCGGACCAGGAGGTGGCTGGAAAGCGCCCCCACTTCCCTTGCCAGGAGCTTTGCCTTCCACTGCCACCCCGGAGGGTTCTGCGAAAGGACACTGCTATGCTTGCCAGCCGGCAGAATCGTAGCCTGAATGCTAGCAGGAACTGGGAGAAGAGAAGGAGGAAAGGCGCGACGAAAGGGACCCGGGAGACGGTGGGAGGTCTGCGCCCTGGAGCCCCGCGTGAGCTCGCCCAGCCGGTTTGGCACAAGCTCGTCGCGGGGCCGCCAGGCAGCCGAGCAAAGGCCGGCCCTGACACGCACCCGGCCTTTTGTGCGAAGGAAACACAAAGAAGAGGGAAAAACACGTCTTCCGTTTTGACGGAGGAGGCCAACAGCTCCAGGACGCCAAGGCCAGCCAAGAGCTCCCGGAGCCGGGCCGATTAGCCTTGGCAAATGAGCACTCAATTCCCAGTGATGGGATTTGGGTCCTGCTGCGTACGCTGGTGGGAACCACTGCTCCGGGACCCCCACCCCTACCCGGGACGTGTATGCTGACCTGTGAGAGAGACGCCTGTGGGAGCAAGGAGGGCAGCAAACGAGAGCTGCCCCCTCGAGTTTCTTTAACGGCTGGGAGAGGGGGGAGTAGTAAAAGAAGACGCAAGGAGATGTGCCCAGCCTCCAACTTGCCCCTGACTTAAAGGAGCCCAGGGGTCACAGACAGCTCTCAGATCAAGGAGGATGTTGGAAGGAAGAAGGGGACGGCTTGGAGTGAGGACAACGAGGGGCAGCTGCACAGCCCCAGAGCCGCCTGGGTAGCCTCAGGTGGCCGTCACAGGATTCACAGGGGCCTGGGGCGACCAGGCTGGACTATGTAGAAGTAGAAGCGTGCGCTCCTGCTTTCCTTCCGGCTCTGCTTTTCCTGGCTCTAGAACTCCAGCCACTGGACCGAGTGTCTGGACTCCAGACAGCTAAGCAGTGGGAAGCAACAAAAGAACGTGCAGCCGGCTACATCAGTCTGGGAGGCTGCAACCCAGAAGAGAGCACGTTTTGCTTGCCTGCTGCTTGTTAAATGCCTTGGCAGGGCGCAACTCCACACCCCAGATAGTGGCCCCATAGGGGGCACCTCCACTATGTCCTCACTGAAGGCCCAAGAGTAGTCCTCACAAGCCGGAGATCTCTCTAATCCCACCAACCTAGCAGGTTCCTCCCTGTGACAGAGTCTGCTAATTGAACAGCTATGGGTCGTCCTCATAACCGTTGGCAACAATATCACCATGCTTCAGTTTTTCATGTTTTAAATACATATTTAACGGATGGCTGCAGAGCCAGCTGGGAAACAAACGGGCTGAAAATAACGACCCAGAAGGCATGAGACCAGGAGAAATACGAAAGCCCACTAGACTTTCTAGTGTGGACCCCTGAGGGAGAGTCCCCACAGCCAGGGTCAATAGACTCAGTTTTCATGTTTGTTTTGTAACTTTGCTACACTAAGACTAATTAGTGTTTATCGGTTTGTTTGGTCCTTGTTAAAACTATATATACATGTCAAAGTATCCAAGCAATGGAACTATAACCAAAGGACCTTTAAAACTCCCTGTGAGAAAAGACTGGGCTCCTGTGTATGAATCTGTTTGGGGGCGGGGGGAGGGGGAGGAGAGCTGGCATCAGAGATGTGTAAGTAAATAAAATACCCAAACCAAAAAAAAATCTGAACTGGAAATGTCTGGATGTGAGAAACTGGTTCAAGGAAAAGGTTGGGGTGGGGGGCTGGGGAGATGGGAAGATTATCATCTCCAAACTAAGAACAGTGGCTTCTGTGCCAACTCGGGCAGGGCTCTCTGTATAGGCCTGGTGGTTTTAGTTTTATTCTTCTCTAGACTTGCTGTGGACAGTCTTTGGATTTTTCTCATCTGTAAAATGGGTGAAGGTGTAGGTGCCCATGGACTACCGCAGACACATCTCCAGATTGAGTTTCTCAGATTTGTTCTTGTTTGTTTGATAGGATGGTTCAATGCCACTTCAAGGCAGCCATGAGTGTGGCTCAAGTCTTGTTCCCTGGTCCACAGTTTAAAGCCTGAGACATTTCTTTTTAAATAATATTGTCCCCCGTGGTGTGGACACAACAGGGATGGCCTAGAAAGCACCACCACGGGATCCCCAGCGGATAGAGAGAGTGATCAGGTGGAGATCTTTAAGTTCACCTACTGATGATGGTGTTAGTGAGGTTACTGTGAAGAAATAGCTCGTCCGTGCCTTTTTTACACAATCCTCAACTTTATGATAGAGTGGCAATTTCTTTCCAAAGGGAAAGGGACCGTCTCTCTTTTGCGTGCCCTCTGCTCTGCAAGGCCATGTCCCCACCTGAGGGCGCTACAGCCTGTCCGCGGAGCTGCGGCACCCTCCACCAAGTAGAAGCGCGCTAAGAAAGTGGGGTGCTTTATGCGTGGCTATCCTTTACATCTACAACCCCAAATGCTCACTCATTGATGGAGATGGAGCCTGGCAGCTGGAAGCCAGAGGAAAAGCTAGCGACGACTCCAGGTGGGGCGCGACGTCGCTCGAGTTATCTGCATACACCCCAAAATATCCAATTGGTTGGATATCAGATTAATTTGTAGGACCCACATCACACTTGGTTCCCCGGACTGACGCTAAGGTGACCATATTTTTACAGAAAGTTGACGGCGTTCACTCTCCCCTTGGTCCCAAGCACACTGGCTCTCTCCACTTCCCCCGAGAGCCTGCCCCCCCCCCCGCCCGCTAGCCAACTCCTCTCTCTCCGCAGGTCCCTCCTCCAGTCCCTCCTCAAGAATCTCGCGACCGCTGGCGCCCATTGGTCGTGCGCAGAGAGGAGGCGTGTGCCGGGCCGGGCGGATTTCATTGAGCTGAATTAGCCCGGATGACATCAGCTTCGCAGACCCTCCGGCAGGCCCAGCTCATTGGAGCGGCTGCCCCTCCAGGACACTCACATTGTTCCCCCCCCCCGCCCCGGCCACCGCCACCCGGGTCGCCTCAGCCTCCACCCGGCTATAAAAACCAGCGGAACCCCGAAAGGTGCGGATGCTCTTTATAGACCGACCGGACACCAGTTCACAGAGCCAGGTTCTCCTAAGCAGCTTTTCCGAACGATATCCTCGAATCGAATTCACAGTAAGTGTTCCCGCCCCTCAACAACCCCAGTCTAGACCAGAGGACTGACGCCCCCAACTCGGGCTAAGACCCAGGATGCTCACACTCATCCCGGCCCGGATCCCGCCCCCGCGGGTCAGATACACCGGGTGACGTTACCGCTCCGATGGTCCCCGCACTGGCCGCAGCATCTTCTGCGCCAACAGCTCCCGCTGCCAGAGCCCAGGTCAGCTGGCAAGCACTTAGAGCGTGGCCCCTTGCGGGCGCGACCAGTGTGTGCGCGCCGGTGTGTGTGCTGTGTGCTGTCGGCGGAGATAGGTGGATGTGTCTGCGGAACGAAATAGTTCTCTATTTAGATCTCACCGCCCCAGAGTAAAGTCCTCTTTTTTTTTTTTCCAGTTCTGGACACCCAAGCTTCCTAGTTGGCACTAAAGAACAAAACCCCTAGACTGTCCCTCACCGAGGGTCACCCAGTGCCCCCTGAAATAAAGTAACCTGTGGGTGAGCGTGGGAAAGAGGTGATGGGGAACAAGAGAAGTTTATTAGGAGGACCTTCTTGCTCCGCGGTAGAAGGAAAGCCCGAGAGAGCCTCGAGGTGGACATTGAGCCACCAGCCACCTTTGCCTGTACTGCGGGGCAGGGCGGAGGCAGCTTTTCTGTGTCACTTAGTGTCTCTCTCTCTCTCTCTCTCTCTCTCTCTCTCTCTCTCTCTCTCTCTCTCTCTCTCTCTTTCTCTCTCCTTTCCCTGGACGCTCCGAGGACCGAGCGCAAGTTGACAATTACCATGGACTCGGACGCTAGCCTGGTGTCTAGTCGCCCGTCGTCGCCAGAGCCGGATGATCTTTTTCTGCCCGCCCGGAGCAAGGGTAGCAGCGGCAGCGGCTTCACAGGGGGTACGGTGTCCTCGTCCACGCCGAGTGACTGCCCTCCAGAGCTGAGCTCAGAGCTGCGTGGAGCCATGGGCGCGGCGGGCGTGCATCCCGGGGACAAGCTGGGCGGCGGAGGCTTCAAGTCCTCTTCGTCCAGCACCTCGTCGTCCACATCGTCGGCGGCCGCGTCGTCCACCAAGAAAGACAAGAAGCAGATGACTGAGCCGGAGCTGCAGCAGCTGCGCCTGAAGATCAACAGCCGCGAGCGCAAGCGCATGCACGACCTCAACATCGCCATGGACGGCCTGCGGGAGGTCATGCCTTACGCGCACGGCCCGTCGGTGCGCAAGCTCTCCAAGATCGCCACGCTGCTGCTGGCGCGAAACTACATCCTGATGCTTACCAACTCGCTGGAGGAGATGAAGCGATTGGTGAGCGAGATCTACGGCGGTCACCACGCCGGCTTCCACCCGTCGGCCTGTGGCGGCCTGGCCCACTCTGCGCCGCTGCCCACCGCCACTGCGCACCCCGCAGCGGCCGCGCACGCGGCGCATCACCCGGCGGTGCACCACCCGATCCTTCCTCCCGCAGCCGCCGCCGCCGCAGCAGCAGCAGCAGCAGCAGCGGTGTCCAGCGCCTCTCTGCCGGGTTCCGGGCTGTCTTCGGTCGGCTCCATCCGGCCTCCGCACGGTCTGCTCAAGTCTCCGTCCGCGGCCGCCGCGGCCCCTCTCGGGGGCGGAGGGGGCGGCAGCGGCGGCAGCGGTGGCTTCCAGCACTGGGGTGGCATGCCCTGCCCCTGCAGCATGTGCCAGGTGCCGCCGCCGCACCACCACGTGTCGGCCATGGGCGCAGGCAGCCTGCCGCGTCTCACCTCGGATGCCAAGTGAGCCGGCCAGCCGGGACGCGATCTGGCGAGCCGAGGGCCGCGGGGCAGCGAGGACTGGCCGGCGCTGGGGCTCCGGGGCTCTGTTGTGAGGAGAGCAGGACCGTGGGCTGGGCCTAGGGGACTCCAGTATCCCGAAACCGAAGTAGGAGGAGCACTCTGAGCAAGAGGGAGTGAGGGGTGCAATCGCTGGGAGCCTGGCTAAGCCCTTTGGCTGAACTTGGTAGGTCTGAGGGGCACCACTTTAAAAAACAGCCACCACTTATGATGCGTCCTTCACTCGACCTCCCTCCCTGCAGCCCCGGGAAGAGTCTAAAAACTGATTATCCCACGTGCACTGTTTGACTTCCAGACTCGTGGACAGGCAGGAACCTTGGGGGGACATGACTCCCCTTCCTCCTTTCTGGATGGGTAGGAGACTCCCCGGACCCGAGGTGTAGAAAGGACGGCTGGGCCTCGCCCTTGAGGTTCGCCCCTGGCCCAGAGCCAGGTGCAGTAAGTTAGTTGAAACTGGCTTTGGTACCAGAAGCACTTGGGGTCGTGTCCGATTTCCATAACTGGGGAAACCGGCATGATCTAAGAAGTGTGGCCTCCCCTCGGTCTCTCCTGTTGGTTTGGGAGTTTGTGGTTTCCTAACAAACCTGTGAATGTTCCTTTTCACAACATGATCTGAGCTTTACAGACGCTCAGAACAGAACCACTTGTGGAATGGAATCGTCCCAAACTACCCACATGGGGGAGGGATGCTTTTTTAAGCCTTTATTTTCTAATAGAAACTAGTCTTCCCACCCCCATCCTGCCCCATTTCTGAGCACAAGGTAGTTTGGTTTCTTACGGGATAGGAAACAGCTTTAGTACCTGAGGGCTTGGCAAAAGTTAAAAAAAAAAATGTTGCTGTGAATGTGAATACAGCTTGAATTATTTGGGGGATTTCTGTTGAGTTTTAAATTTTCTTGTGTTTGTAAATATAATATCAATGTTGAAGCGCGTGATGCTAAGTTGTTTGTTCACGTGACTGCCAGCCCCATCCGGGTTTAAGCCAACTGTCTTCTGGCTGTATCTTTTTTCTTTCTTTTTGCGGCATTTAACAAGAACCGCAAACAACCTTCCACGTGCTTTCTGCCTAGGCACAAAACGCCTGGCGCTGCCTGCGTTTCTATATGGTCTTCATAGCGTCTGCCTCTGTTAACATCCCTCCTCTCACATGCGCTGCTCTGCGCAGCGCATCATCTTTTTTATTTTTGTAAAAAAAAAAAAAAAGAAGAAGAAATGCTAAATAATATTTATTACTGGTTTTGGTTGCAAAAAAAAACCTGAATAAATGATCAAGTGTTGAGATTTTAAATAAAAATTTAAAGTAAGCTGGGTGTTTTCCGTCAGTGTGAGTGACTGGGAAGAGGGAGTGAGGAAGGAGTCGCTGGGCAAAGAGGGTGGCAGGTGGGATTTCTTTGGAGATAGATTTAATGCTGGTTTTAAAACATCTTCCAGGCACTTTCTCTTGGTTTTTATCACAACTTATTTGTGTTTTTTAAATTTTCTCACATGTAATTGGAAGCACATTTTTCTTTACTTGAAGACTGAGCTGGTTTAAGCATGGAATTTTTCTTCCAGGAGAGAGAAATTTGGGGCATCGGCTAGGGGTCTGGAAATTCGTTTATCTTGTTCCGCTGAGATTTTATCCTCAGTAATGGTAACCAAGGGCTATCACAGCCACCACTGTACCGGGTGGGTTTCCTCGACTTCAGCTGAGAGCCAGAAGCTTGGGGCCCTGTGTGTAGTGTCCTGGGCGCTTTTTTTTTGTCAAAGCGCCGCAGGACCGTTTGGTGAGGTTTCACTAACCCCTCTATCGCTTCTCTTCACTTTCTAGGACCTTCTCGAGTGCCTGTGCGGCTGTGAATGCAAAGTATGGGCGTGCTCGGAGCTTACTGGCTTTAGCCTGGTTCTCCAGTACTGTCCTTCCGCCTCTGTCCTCTTTTCCCCAAGCAACCTCAGTCTTCTCACCGCCACCAGGTTTCTTGCAATCCTGAACTGCAATGCAAATTTAGAGTATTACTCTGGGTAAAGATTCTGGGCGAACTTGTTTTTAAAGCTTCAGTTTTCCTGAAGCGTAGCCTGCAACAGTCTCCAGGCTGGAGGGCAGCACAAGAACGTGATCTCTAAAAGGACTGCAGACTCGCCAGTCCACATGCTCCAGCCAACCGCCTCGTTAGTGCCACTGGGGATGGGTATCTGGACTTGACAGTGGAGATTTTTAAGTCCTGTTCGCAGATGCTGGCCCATTCAAGAGTCCATTACCCAGCCCTGAGGGTGACCGCATCCCCTCTCCAGGCTGCTAGCCAGAACTGAGACCTGAGCCTGCTTTCCAGACTCCCGAAGATTGAAGATCTGTAGGCCTCGCCTAGCTTTTCGCTTATTGGTTTTAATTTTCTCTGAAGGTGAGGAGGGATGCTGAGCCCCTATTCACATCCCAGAGATTGGGGTGTACAGCAGAGAAAGGTATACTGGCGGTACTGAGCGAACTCAAGAAAAGTGTTGTGTAGTGCAGGGTTTACTCGTGTTTATCTTGAAATCCCATTTGAAACGAAAATTCCTGTATTAGAAACTTAGTCTATTTCCAGATGCACGTACAGAGGAGCCAGGAAGCAGGAGCACTGCAGTGGGTCTTACTCACCTGAGCAAGGCTAGGCTGAGCATGGCCGAACCTCTGAGAACTCAGGCCTTCCTCTTCCTCCCAGTCTGCAGGTTTGGCGGGTTGTTTTTTGCTTTCGTTTGGGGCCAGGGTCTCTCTCCAGCTGGCCTGGAATTCACTGTGTAGACCATCCCAAGCTGGCCTGATCTCATCACCACCCATTAGCCTTTGCCTCCCAGAGTGCTGGGACTGAAGGCGTGTGCCATCACACCCGGCGGCAGTCCCCAGGTTTTTGGAGGTGTCCAGTTGCCTCCAGGCTAGCACAGATTCCCGGCCCCCTCCACCGAGGAGGAGGAGTTGTAAGCTGCTTCGGGCTTCAGCCTCTGCCTGCAGGACCCGAGCATTCCTTGCCCACGGAGGCCAGCAACTGGCACCGCTAATTCTGGCAGGTAGTTCCTTGCTCAAGGTGATCCCAGACTGGGCGGAGATCAGGATGGGAGACTCAGGTCAGTGAGTAATCTATGATTAGAGACACAGAAACACTGAGGAACCACTTTGACTTCGGTGGGCCCTTAGTTGGGCGTGGGAGGTTGCTGAGGTTGGGCAGTCTGCGGGAATGGGACGCACCAAGTTTGCACACCAAAAGCCTTCCACCAGAACTTTTTTTTTCTGGTTCTGAGCTGCCGCTCAGCCTCTACCCAGCCGTGTCCCTCTTCCTGGCCTCAGTGACTAGCCAGGGGTCAGTATCAGAGACTCATCAACCCTGTGGTCTGGGAGACTTTCCTTTGACTTAAGAAGTTGGAAGCCCCACTGGAGCCTGAGAGGACAGAGCCCCAAGAGCACCCCCGGAACTGAGCCTCCTCCAGTGACCCCTGCACCCCTCACCTCTCCCACAAGTCACTGTTCCCATGTCCCCCACTCTTCAGTGTGGGCAAGAGTCACAGAAAAAGGGTATTCCCCCCTGGATTCTGTGTTGAAGGACCCTCTATAGGACTGGGCTGAGCTGCCCGGCACCTCTGATACCATCCTAGTGACAGTGAACCTAGGGACAGAATGAACTGGCAGATTGCCTGGGCTTGGCTGGGCATGTCAGAGGAGAAACATACTGGCACTCGCAGTGAGGCCCCGGGCTCTGCTGTGGCTGTGGGAAGATGCGGTACCAGGGACAATCGCAATGGCCTAGAGCTCTTGCAGCGCCATCCAGGCGACCTGCTGGTTGTGTATTGTTTGTTTGTTTTTCCTGGACTTCCAAAGAAGGGCTCCTAGGCAAGGTGCTTCAGATTCTGTTTGTTAAGGGTTTGTTTAGGTGCTTCAAATTGAACCTAAGGTCTTGCACATGGTGAGCAAAGTGTTCTATCACTGCCATTTATTTATTATTTATTTGTAGACAGGTTCTCACTAAGTTGCCCATGCCAGCCCTGAACTCAGTCTGTAGCCTAGGCAGGCCTTGAACTTTCAGCCTTCCTTCTTTAAGATTACAGACAGGCCTGTGCTATCAGGCCCAGCTAAGGTTCAAAGACTTTTCACCCCCAAATGTTCTTGTAGATCATAGGACCCCAGCACAGAGAAATGTCTGTCTCCTGTTAAGGCAGAATCAGCCCAGGAGTCTGTCTGTGTTCTATCAAATAAGGACCTTGATGTGGCCTAGAAGTTCATCCAAGGCAAAGGACCGCCCCCATAGCTCCCACCTTATATTCAGCTTCCCTTGTCCTTACAGATTTTGTCTTCCTCTCCTCACAGTGTCAGGAGGGATCATGGGGGCATCTTTAAGAAGGGGTCTACATCAAGGGCCTCAGAACACCTTGTGGGTGAGTAGTTGACACTCAGTGTATCTGCAGACCTGTGAAGGAGATCAGAACATGGCTGGATGTCCATAGAATAAAGAGTCCCTGCTACCAAATCCACCTACAGTCCTAGGGATATTAATTAGCGTGGTCACCCCATCAAAAGCCTGGCCTCCAAAGCAGGGTGATTACCACTACCGATCAGAATGTGCAACCATCCTAGGCAGGAGAGGAGACTTGGTTCTGGTGGTGTTCCCTGGGTAGGGATCACACCCTCAACACACACACACACACACACACACACACACACACACACACACTCCAATTTTCTCTCCCAGGGGCTGAGTGATTGCCATATGGCTGCATTGTCTAGCCAGGTTAATGGCGGAGGGTGCAGTTGGGAACCAGTGTGGCAAAGCTAGGAGAAGAGAGAAGGGGCCACCGTAGCCCTGGGGAGTTCAAGATATGAATAAAAAGCAGGGAAGAGGAGGTGACTACATTTATTGAAGGCTAGTGGGAGTGAGGCACCACACTGAGAGCAGTGTCAATGCATCGGTTTTTCATAGTAACTCTGAGGAGGTGCTGTTATCCCATTTTACAGGTAAGGAAACTGAGTCAAGTGCCTGGTGCCAGAACAGAGCCAATGGCCCCAGGAAGCAAGGTGCTCATCAGGAGTGTGGCTCTAGAACACATGCCAGCCCCTGCCCGAAAACGCCGTCGGTCCTCACCCAAACTGGCTTAGCTCCAACTGGGGAATTCTTGAATCTGACGCTGCCTGCCCCTCCCCCAGCCCCCTAACTCCAGTCAGCTTCAGTGAAGCTCCTGGTGCTCCCCCTTTAGGTGCTTGGACCCCATCTGTCCCCGATGCCTCCATCTGGGTGGCAGGCGGTGCAGACAGACTTAAGCAATTAGCGGGCTCGGGTGGGCGCGCTGCGCGGGTGGAGGCAGGGCCGCTGAGGCCGCTCATTAAGGACTGTCGTTACTGCGAGGACAGCTGCGGGCCCAGCCTCAGCCGGAATCCCAAGCCACAACTCCACAGGGGTTGTGCATTCCGCACCTCGGGAGCAATCAGAAAGGGGTCGCAAGCAGAAAACACGTTCCCGGAGGTCGGGCAGATACTTGCAGGAGGAGGCGGTGGGATTCAAGGCCCTTTGCTGGGAATGTACCCTGTACTCCGGACCCCATTTTACAGCACACTGACCGCACCCCCAACCCCACGAACAAGCCAATGGGCAGAATTAGCCTTGTAAATTTCAGTTTGTAAGTCGAGAAAGAGACTGAGTCTCCATGGACCGCCTGGCAGAGCCAAGGGTTGGAGGCCACGTGTTAATTTCGGTTCCTCTAGCCGCCACCCCATAGCAGCTCTCTCCCGGAAGACTGACTGAAAGACTCACTGGTCCTCCCAGCTCCGTGGGCTTCCTGGGTCGTACAGGTGGACTCCGAGGGGCGACCCAGCTCCCCAGGCCCTCGCCGTGGCTGAGTAGGCAAGCATGGGTCCTGATAGCAGCATCTGGCTTGTGCCATGTAAGACTTTCCTTTGACGTGTGTGGCAGCCGGGGTCCTCTGAGAGGCAGGCACGCAGAACCTGTCCAAAGCGCCTACATTGGTGTGGGGACCAAACCTCTGTTCACCTGGACACCGCTGCCTAGGAACACAGGGAACACGCCCCCAGTCAATGCACCCGAAGGTATACATACAGGTTTGTGCACACAGACTAACATCCCTGAGTTCCCACTCACAGGTTCACCCGCACCAGCGTTTGCACACATGTGTGTCTGCACCTCTCAGTAAAGCTGAGCCACTGTTACCTGAAGTTCTCCGGCTGCGTAGCTGCGTTTGTCACCCTCGTCCTGGCTGACTGGAGAGCTAGCAATCTCTGAAGTCTTTGCCAGGCTTTTCTTTTTCTTTCCTCCCAAACCGGTCTGGTTCTCTGAGCTCTCTATGCAGCCAGAGCCAAAGAGAAACTCCACTGAGGGGCCCAAATCGGGCCATAAGTAATTTCCCCCTCCACCCTCGAATCTCCTTGGCAGTGAAAACTTGCCTTGGAGACAGGAGAGAATTTTCCAGAAGATTGGGATGTTGGATCAGTTTTCTCAACTGTAGAATGGACCTAGGATGGATGTTCTCCTATATGCCCTGGGCAAATCGGGCCCTGCCCAGAATACCAGAGCCTCTGGGTCCCGTAGTCCACCTCTCTGGGCAGAAGTATTGAGAGCATTTAGCTGGCAGAAGGACAGCTGGGCCGTCTGCCTGTGCCTCTCCAATAACCAGTGCTGCATCATTCTGGAAGTGCAGCCTCCAGCTGGAGGGAGATGGCAGACCTGGGAACTGGGCTGGGGGCTCCCATCGACCCGCTACCCTCCCTCTGGCCTCTCCAAACTGTTCAGGCCAAGTCAGTGCTAAAGAAGACACTGGAGTCCATTAGCCAACACAGGAAGGAAATACTTCAGCCAGCTCAGGGGGCACTGGCAGAGAGCTTCACTGCAGGACAGGGAGCCCACAAGAGTAGAACACCCAGGAGGCAGTCCCTCTTCTGTCCTAATGCCAGGCATCTGTGAATCTAGGCTTCTTCCCTCTCCTTCTAGACCTCCCCAGAACTGGTAGGATCAGGGCTCTAGCCTCACCTGCTCGTTCCTGTCATCACCGCCTTTGTGGGTTTAACCCATCCACACCTCCTAACTTCCTTACTATTTAAAACAAAAATACCAGTAAGTGTTATGTCCAGTTATGGTCCACTGACTTTTCCCCAACCTTACAATAGAAAGCAGCCCAGTGTGCTCACTGCTAATCACAAGCTGATGTCAAGGATCAAATGACAGCACATACCTTGGCACACATGTAACATCCTGTTGAGTGTTTTTTGAGTCTTAGGCAGAATCCCATTGAGCCTGGTTGAAGATGGTGAGTTATTTTTTGAGTTATTATTTTAGTCAGTATTCAGACAGACTCTCCTCTCACTGAGATTGGGAGAAGTTGAAAATGACCAATTCACTTGTAGCATGTGCAGTTCTTCATCAGGATTAAAGTCAAGGGTATCCCACCCCCCCCACACACACCTTATTTCCAGTGCTGAGGATCAAATCCAGGGCTTTGTACATACTCAGCAAGTGCTCTAGCACTGACCTACATCTACAGCCTGAGACACATTTAAGGGGTAGATTGCTGGTGGGCTAGTGAGACAGTCCAGTAGTTACAAGCCCTTATAGCACAAGACTCCTGAGAGTTGTCCTGACTTTCAGACACACACTGTGGCACATGTACACACACATATTCATACAACACACATGCACACACAAATAAATAAAAAGCCGGGCATAGAGGCGCACACCTTTAATCCCAGCACTCGAGAGGCAGAGGCAGGTGGATCTTTATGAGTTCAAGGCCAGCCTGGTCTACACGGTGAGTTCCAGGATAGCTGGGGCTACAGGGAGACCTTGTCTCAAAAAAGGTATATATAAAAATAACAAATAAAACATTTTTTTAAAAAGAGAGAAGTGGATTTAACTAAAGCTGGAGGAGGGCAGGTAGTGCACGCACTGATGCCTGCCCCTAAAATCGTCTCCACAGCCTTCTATTCAATGCAAACTGAACACATCAGGTGATGCAAATCTTGGGCCTCACCAGCCACCGCAACACCCCTCTTTTGCGCTGGGCAGATTTGAAACCTACAGAGAAACTGACTTAAGAAATCCCTGCTTTCTTAGTGGTTAAGAGCTTTGAGACCCAACCTGACTGAAAGAAGGAAGTAAAATGATGTTTTGCACTTGCAAATCAAAGGATTGCATTTCTTTTGGGAACATAGATGCTTAACTGGAAGTCACAGTTTCATCTCTCCTTTTTCAACACTCACGCTTACCCTGGCCTCTTTGTTTCTTCTGCCCTGCTCTATTTTTCTTTCCCCATATTCAGTTCAGCGTTATTATCCATCTTCCTCACTAGAACACTGGATCTACCAGGCAGAGCTCTTTGACCATTCTGATTGCTGGCACAGTAAGTACTCAGTAAATAGTAACTGAATGGCATCAACACATGTAGGTGACTTTTGTTATCAAGCTGTTTTGTAGTAGGAGTGGAAGCCCTATCTATGCAACAAAACCAAAGTGAAATCTAATCCTGCAAAGAGTCAGTGATCCAATTGTGTTCTTCTTCAAAAAAATTATGCTTTAAAAAAAAACCTGCCAAGTCTTGGAGGCTGGTCTTATACTGGTCCTTAGAAAATAAGAGATTTTGGGCCTGTTGCTACTTGAGACTTGAGTGCACAGAGCTTAGATCAGGGATTTCCCAGGACCACCTGAAGCACAGAGTACCGGGGCAGGCATATCCCCCATCCTCCACCAACTGGAATTGCTGAGGGAGTGTCTAAGTGGATTCTTAGGAGAACCTTCAGAACAGAAAGGGAAGAGTGAGTTAGACCTCCAATATATAAACAAAATTGAAAGCCTAAAACCTAGATGTCAACACTCCATAAATAAGGAGAAAAACCAAACAAACAAACAAAAAAACCCGAAGGTGTCTGAAGGAGGCAACAAACAAACAAACAAACAACAACAACAACAACAACAAAGAAGGCATCTGAAGGAGGCAAGCAAAGCAATCCTTCAACAAAGTGAAGAGGCATTTGGGATTCCCATTGGAATACACGCAAAAGGAAACCCACATGCCAGGGACAAGACGAAGGGACAACATGGGAAAAGTGCAGGATAATTCCACACCAAGGTCTACCAACCCTGTGGGAGATTCCTACAATGGGATCCCCCTGGGGGTGGCCCAGGACACAGATCTTAGAGGAACAATTGCAGACATATTTAAAGAAATCAAGAGAACTAAGGAAAGAGAATGAAAAACTCAAGAAGGACATAGAGGGACAGATTAACAAACGCCAGAAAGAAGTGGAAACACTGAAAAAGGAAATCAACCAGTAAAGCAAGGAGCTACAGGAAGAGATTGAGAAGCTCCAAAAGGAAGTGGAAATACTAAAGAAATCACAAGATGAAAGGAAAAAGGAAATAGAACACTCATCCAATCAAGAGGAAAAGAATGGAAAAAGCCCCAGAAGTAGAATGGAGGAAGCAGAACAAAGAATGTCAGATCTGGAAGATAACACAGAACAAGAAGCTCAAGTAAAGATTATGAAAAACTTAAAAATAGGGCTGGAGAGATGGCCTAGCGGTTAAGAGCGCCGACCGCTCTTACAGAGGACCCGGGTTCGATCCCCAGCACCCACATGGCGGCCGAGAACCATCTAAAACTCCAATTCCAGGAGAACTCCAGTTCCAGGGGAATCCGAGACCCTCTTCTGACCTCCGCGGCGTTGCACGACACGGGTGCACAGACTTGCATGCAGACAGTACATTCATACACATACAATAAATAAATAAAATTAATAAAAAAGAAAGACAAGCTGAGCAACATTATTGTTATATCTCTTTCTATCTGAAAGCAACTGTGATTCACTTAATGAGCCCTAAAGTTAACTTACCATATACTTTCAGACATGGTAATTAATGTATATGGATGAAAAGTATATATTCATATTTTAGAGTAATATAAAATTAAAGGGAAAAATGCGAACTCCTAAACATATATCAGAGTTAACATACAGTTTATGCCTGGAGGATGTAACTCTGGTACAAGGATGATGTTTATATATTTTTTGTAGCAATACAATGGGGAGGGAACCATAACAACATAGGGACTGGGTCAAAGAATGGACTGGTATAATTAAATTCTGCCCAAAACAATGGACCTTTACAGAGAAAAACTTTAAAAAGACTGAGAGAAAGACGAAGGGCATGTATGGCAGAATGCATGATCTGGGGTGGGATGGGGGAAGGGAAAGGGGAATGTGTCTAAATTGAACTGAAAAAAATGATGTCTGAAATACACAAAGTATCAATAAAAATATTATTTAAAAAGAAGAATTTTACCAGGCATGGTGGCACATGCCTTTAATCCAAGTACTTGGGAGGCAGAGGCAGGCAGATCTCTGTGAGTTCAAGGCCAGGCTGGTCTACAGAGTGAACTCCAGGACAGCTGGAACTAAAGGGAGACCCTGTCTCAAAAATACCCCCCAAAAAAGAATTTTGATTATTTCACCCCTCTCTCAACTCCTGCCAGATCCACCTCCTGCTTCCCTACCCACCCCAAAACAACAAAAACTTTGAGTTTAATTTTTGCTGCTCATAAACTCTTGGGTATAGGGCCATCCATTATAAAAGTTCCTAAACACACTCATCTAAGTTTCCAATTCCTTTGAGCTAGGTACTTACTGATCTTCTTTAAGAAGACTCACAGCAGGATGAAAGTTTATATTTCACCAAGTATATGACCTTTGTTGCTGCGATTGTACATTTTAGTCATCTACTTGATATGCCAACAAGAGTGCACAGCACATGCCATGGAATAAATATACATACATGTATATGCATGAGAATTCACTGTGAGTGAATGTTTATATNTTGACCATGAAGATTTCACAATCATGAATATATATGCACCAAACTCTGGTGCACCAAACTTTATAAAGACAATTCTCCAGGACCTTAAGGCACAGATTAACCCCAGCACACTCATAGTAGGGGACTTCAGTACCCCACTGAGCCCTTTGGACAGGTCAACCAGACAAAGAATAAACAGAGAGACATCTGAAGTGAATAATATGATACACCGAACAGACCTCACAGACATCTACCAAATATTCCACCCAAATACCAGAGAATACACTTTCTACTCAGTACCCGATGGAACATTGTCCAAAATCGACCACATACTGGGAAACAGAAAAAAAACTCAACAAATACAAAAAGATTGAAAGAATTTCATGCATTCTATCAGACCACAGTGCAATAAAGCTCAATATCAACACCAGGATAAGCCCTACTATCTACAAGAATACATAGAGACTAAACAATATACTCTAAATAATGAATGGGTCAAGGAAGAAATAAAGAAAGAAATAAAAGCATTCCTGGCTGGGCATGGTGGCACACACCTTTAATCCTAGCACTTGGGAAGCAGAGGCAGGCGGATCTTTGTGAGTTCAAGGCCAGCCTGGTCTACAAAGTGAGTTCCAGGATAACTAGTACTACAGGGAGACCCTGTCTCGAAAAGACCAAAAAAAGAAAAAGAAAAAAACCCCAAAGCATTCCTAGAACTGAATACAACACAACAAAACCTATGGGATACTTGAAAAGCAGTTCTAAGTGGTAAGTGTATAGCCCTGAGTGCCTACATTAAAAAACAGAAAGAGCACAAGTGAACAATCTAACATGCAGCTAAAAACACTTGAGAGACAACAACAAATGAACCCTTAACACAACAGACAAGAAGAAATCAGAAAATTAGCACAGATATCAATGAAATAGAAACAAAGAAAACAATACAAAAAAATCAATGAATCCAAAAGTTGGTTCTTTGAAAGAATAAACAAGATAGACAGACCTCTAGCTCAGTTACAAAAAAAAGAAAGCAACTCCCATGAAAGGGGAAATATCACAACAGACAACAAAAAGATCCAGACAATCAATGCTTCAAAAACCTGTATTCTACTAAGTTTGAAAACCTAGGAGAAATGGATGAATATCTGAAATCCTGGGAATCAACAAGCTTAACTAAGAAGAGATTAACAACTTAAACAGACCCAGAATATATGAAGAAATTGAAGATATAATAAGAAACCTCCCAACTAAAAAAAGCCCAGGCCCAAATGGTTTCATGGCACAATTCTATAAAATATTTCAAAAAGATTTACAACCATTATTACTCAAATTGTTCAGAAGGATACAAGCAGAGGGAAATCTCCAAAATTCCTTCTATGAAACCAGCATCACTCTAATACCAAAACCAGGCAAAGATACAACCAAAAAGGAGAACTATAGACCCATCTCATTAATGAACACAGATGCAAAAATTCTCAACAAAATACTTGCAAACTGCATACAGACCCACGTCAAAAAGATCATCCATCATGACCAAGTTGGATTCATACCAGAGATGCAGGGATGGTTCAACATATGAAAATCAATAAATACCATAAAACACATAAATGGACTGAAAGACAAAAACCACACAATCATCTCAATTGATGCAGAAAAAGCCTTTGACAAAATCCAGCATCACTTCATGCTTAAAGTCTTAGAGGGAACTGGACTGGAGGGATCATTCCTCAATGTAATCAAAGCCATATACAGGAAACCCACAGCCAACATCATCCTAAATGGAAAAAAGACAGATGCATTACCCCTAAAGGTAGGAACTTGGCAAGGCTGCCCCCTGCCATCACTCTTCTTCAATATAGTGCTTGAAACTCTTGCTAAGGCAATAAGGCAAGAAAAGGAAATTAAAGGAGTACTAATAGGAAAAGAGGAAGTTAAGCTATCCCTTTTTGCTGATGATATGATTGTTTACCTAAGGGATGCTAAAAACTCCACTGGAAAACTCCTAGAAACGATTAAGAGTTTCAGTAAAGTGGCAAGATACAAAATTAACCTAGAAAAATCAGTAGCCTTTCTTTACACCGAAAACAAGCAACTGAAGAAGGAATACAAGGAAACCTTCCCACTCACAACAGCCTCAAAAACAATAAAACACCTAGGAACAAACCTAACCAAAGGCACCAAAGATCTCTACAAAAAAATTTTAAACCCCTGAAGAAGGAAATTGAAGAAGACATCAGAAGATGGAAAGACCTCCCATTCTCATGGATTGGAAAAATTAATATAGTAAAAATGTCCTTGGGGGCTGGAGAGATGGCTCAGAGGTTAAGAGCACCAACTGCTCTTGCAGAGCACCTGGGTTTGATTCCCAGCACCCACATGGCGGCTAAGAACCGTCTTAAAAAATGTCCATTCTACACAAATTAATATACAGATTCCACGCAATCCCAATTAAAATCCCCAAGAGTTTCTTCACAGGCTTGGGGAAAAAAAGTCCTTAATTTCATATGGAAAAACAAAAGACCCTGACTAGCCAAAGCAACCCTGAGTGAAAAGAGCAATAAAGGGGGGATCTCTATATCAGACTTCAAACTATCCTACAGGGCTATAGTCATAGAAACAACTTGGCACAAAAACAGACCTGTTGACCAATGGAACAAAACTGAAGATCCAAACTTGAGCACATACAATTTCAGCCACCTCATATTTGACAAGGGGACCAAGAAGACACAATGGAGGAAAGACAGTATCTTCAGCAACTGGTGTTGGCGAAACTGGATCACCACTTGTAGAAGAATGAAATTAAAACCCTACCTCTCGCCCTGTACAAAAGTCAACTCCAGATGGATCAAAGACCTCAACATGAAACCCAAAACTCTGAAGGTGATAGAAGAAAAAGTTGGCAGCAGACTATAAGACATAGGTGTAGGAAAAGACTTCCTAAATCAGACAGCAGCTGTGCAAGAAATAAGATCAACAATTGACAAATGGGACCTCATTAAACCCAAAAGCTTCTGTACATCAAAAGGAACAATCAGGGAAGTGAAGAGAAAACCCACAGAGTGGGAGGAAATCTTCACTGCAGAAATATCTGACAAAGCATTGATTTCCAGAATATATAAACTACTCAAAAAACAAAGAAAAAAGAAAAAAATAATCCACTCAAAAGATGGAGCAAAGAGCTGAACAGACTTCACAAGTGAGGAATTAGAGATGGCTGAGAAACATCTTAAAAAGTGTTCAACATCGCTAATAATTAAGGAAATGCAGATTAAAACCACTTTAAGATATCATCTCACTCCAATAAGACTGGCTAGGATCAAGAAAACAAATGATACCAAGTGCTGGAGAGGTTGTGGGGAAAGGAGAACACTTATCCACTGCTTGTGGGAATGTAAACTCATACAGCCACTATAGAAAGCAGTGTGGAGAACCCTGAGAAGACTCAAAATGAGCTTGTCCTCTGATCCAGTCATATCACATCACTCCTG